>OMNM01042098.1:0-19143 GCA_900302745.1 Parablennius parvicornis
CAACGCTTTCTGACGCTATTTATTGTCTCAAAATATTCGTAGCTGTGGAGTAGGAATCTGCGTTCCATCCATATTTAATACATTCATATGTATAATTCACAGACCAAACCTCGGCACTTTACTACTTAAGGATGCCTAATAGGATGGGACAGCTCTTCTTTTTTTAATTCCTACCATCTGTCGTGCTCTCATACTAATATTTTTTCATATTTCTTTATTTGTTTGTTTCTCTTTGTTCACACTATTCTTTTCACTGGGTTCAATGTCAGCGCACCCTGAAACGACTGAAATATCCTTACAGTTTTCATCCGTGCTTAATATGAATCAATATGGTTTCACAATAGCTTATCTCTGAGCGAGTTTTTAGATTCCAGGATGTTGTTTTCCTGCAGCCCTCTTAAGGCGATCATTCAGTGTTGTGTTTTTCATTGTCTGTAATCCATTGTAAGAAGTACAATCGAGAGCAGTAAAGTCTTACAGAAATAAACAACTCGATACAGAGTTCAAAAGCTACATTGCATGGGCGGATCCAATTCTCTGACTACACAGTGTTTTTGTATGTGATTGTTTGGCAGACAATAATAATAATAATAATAATAAAAAAAAAAACAACTGCAAAAATAAGTTATTATTTAATATATGCACCTTATTATTTGTTGTTTTATTTATTTCATTAATCAGATAGCTAAAGAAAAAAAAAATCTGAATGCATAGGTAGCATTAGTTTAGATTCCATTTTCCTTAAATATTCACTCTTTGAAATTTTTGACATATATAAACTGGAATATTTCTAGCATCATTTGACGACAATGTTTTTATGATTTCGCTTGGATCATACATATCAAGCTTTCTACTCTCTCCGAAGACTGTCTGACTATAATGTCTGATGAAAGTGATACAATTGTCAAAATGCTTTATAATTTCTTTACATTATGTGTGATTAGTGTTGAACAACATTGGCATGACAGATAACTTTTTTTAGTAAAAAGTCTCATCTTATTGAGAAACTTGTGTCTACTCATGGATGGACCGCCAGAATGTACTGTGGAAGCAACCTCCAGGCCATTTACATTTACATGTGAGTAGTTCATGAGATGAATGGTGTCAAGGGAATGTAAAAGTGATAATACATCATCTTAATTTATTACCTATGAGAATATTAATCAGTTTAATAATGAACTAGTTAGGATACTATTAGGCTGTTCATGATTTGGGGTTACTGAACTATATCCGATTTTACTGTACTCCATCACTCCCTGCTATCTATGTGAATTACCTACACCACCATTTTTTTTTTTTCCTGGAACTGTTTCAACCCCCGCCCCCTCCCACTCCCTTCCACTGCCACCACCACCATCTTTAATCTCAATCATCAACATTTACCAATATAACAAAGAACCTATTAAAAGTATCTATCCTCTAGTGTCCACCCCCTCATCCTTCTCTCCTGCTCTCTCCAGCCCACTGGCTTCCCTTGGGCTTTGTTCAGTAATTATATTGGATATAGGGTCCATTCTCACCTCCCTTTAGGTATAAGATATGATCAGCAGTCAACTATACACCAGTGCAATCGGTAGCTAAGAATGAATGCATTCTGCACTATCACTTGGAGGTTTATCTTCACCATCCTTCCTTGCTTGGCATTGTTTCCTTCGTTGAATTATTTTGGAATATTAATTTCTGTGTTTCCTTGTTTTCTTTTTCCTTGGTATTCTCAGTATCACATTTTCCATTAACACTTTTTGTCTCATTTTCTTTTGAACCTGGTTAAAGACTTAAACCTCCTCTCTATCTCCACTCACTTCACTCCTTGTTATCTGGTTTCTCATTCTGGGTGAAAGAATGGGTGCTGCAAGGCAACAGTGTTATGAGTATGTATGTATTGTATTTGTATTTTTGCTTCCATGCTTCGGTGCAATGAAAACAAAAGTGCTGGCTCTGTGATATGAGCTTTGTATGGGACACAGTGGAACAGATGGGCCGTCGGAGCCTCGCTGATGCATACGACGCCCATGTTGACGTGCACCTACCTACTGTAATGCGGCAGCAGGACTCTCACTGCAACAGAGGTATCCCCCTATTAAATATGCAGGGAATCTTATTGGCTTTCAGCCTAACTGTATATGTTTACAAAACAACCTTGCTATACAATTGTGACAGCAGTTTATATCTCTCAGCTGAAAAGGTTGTCAAGTCTATACAAGTGTTTCCAGCGAGATACGCTGCTCAGGATGAGCGAATACTGCTGTCACAGAGGAGATAATGATAAATATTTCACTTTCAAATTCAGTAGTTTTTGGCAGTGATTCCCAACCCTGGCCCTCGAGGAGACCCGAGCCTGAACGTTTCAGCGTAATCTTTGCTTCAACACACCTGAAGCGACTGGACAGCTCATTATCTGGTTTCTGCGGACCTTGATGGTGATCCATCCATTTGATTCAAGAGTGCTGAAGCAATTAAAAAGCCAGAGTTGAAGATGTCAAGGAGCAGAGAAAGGAAACACTCTTCAAATGTAGAATAGTAACTCCCTTAATCATTATTGTAATAACTGTTAAAAAGAAAAAAAAAAAAAAATAACTCGGTAGCCCTGATGTTAAGAAGGTGCAATACAATCCCCTTAAAAATAATGTAGCTAGTTTTTTTTATGCTGCCTACAAAATAAAGGATTTTTTTTATAAATCCTAAAATGTCATTTAAAAACTGTGTTCATCTAGCAGTCTTTGAAGGATAGCATCCATCCATCCATCTTCTATCCATCTTTTAATTTCATTCAATTTTATTAAATTTTTTGGATAAACTTTTCAGATAGTAGTTGGATTAGGGTTGGAATGGTTTTGAAGTGAAGCCAGTAGATTTAGGCCACATTTACTGAATTCTAGTGAAAACGTCTGTTGTGAGTTTGAATTTCAGGGCAGTTTTGCGCTTATACACAAGCATCAGAAACACTGCTGAAGTTTTCATGTTCGGTGCTGTTGCTTTTGTAATGACGCCGCACACATGCACACAGACAACAACAGATGAAAAAGGTAGATTGCTATTATCTGTGACTTTCAAATCTAAAACTACTCAGTCCCAGGAAGTATATGGATTGAGAGTTGCCACTCTGTAGGCCACCATTGTTGTTATTGTCCATCTACTCATGCATGTGGAGAAGAACTATTTTCTATGGATGTGGTGTGCATGTGCAGAAGCAGCATTCTCGAAGCCGTTTTCTAAATATCGCATTTATATTGGTTCCGTTGTGTCGTCTAATTGGACGCCAAGAAACATGTAAAGTTTTGTGTTTTCACTTGAAAATAGCCTTTTTTTTTTTTTTTTTAGAATGAAATTGTTTTCATTGTTCTGCTTTTAATACCGGTAAATGAAACGCATTCACATTAAATTCTTCAGATTAGTCATTCTGCGCTTTCAATGTAAATATCCCATGCCTTGGATGATGTGTTCAGGTGCATCACGTAACTCCGACCTGCTGCGCTCCATGACTGTGTTCCGTGGCTGACCAATTGTTCTCCTCAATGGATAATCTTCCTCCGCAGAATCACAATCAACAGATAAAAAAAACAAATCCACCAATCCCACAGAGCAATTCATGCGCTGTTACAATGTGGACACCTGTGGTTTATAGACATGTGTGGCCTCAAGATGTACAATTTTCTGTTTTATTTTTTTATTTGGTGGGTGCAGCTTATATTCAGGTGCACTCAATAATCTGGAAATGACACATATATGTTCCCCCCTTTGCATTAAAGATGTATTAAAAAATAAGTACTTAAAGCTGAAGTCACAATGAAGTTGTAAAATGTAATTTTGACGAACAATAACTTTAGACTTTTTTGTTGCTTTAGTATCTGATTTCTTTGATTTTCATCTTTTACCCTTCCAAAACATTTTTTATCCAGTTATAAATCACTTCATTTGAAACATGAGTGAAAAACAATTAACGTGTTAGATCAACAAATATATCCAAAATTTGCATTTATTCAGCCTTACAGGGAGAGTGATCATATGTACAGTGTACCTTAATAAAAACATTCATCTGCATGGACTGTACATACAATTGCATATAAGCACAGTATAAATCGCATGGAAACAATGCAGCAATGTGCAACGTTTCATTCTTCTCATACATAACACACACACACACACACACACACACACACACCTAATGGTGTCCTCCAACATCAAGATGAGTTACTTCAAAGGGTTTAGCTCTGAATGCTCCCGCCTCTGATACCTTAAACAACTCCGTAGAGTGTTGGGAGTGTTGAGTACACTCGCTAACATACACACACATCAGCAAAAACACACTGATTGGTCCCAGCGCAGAGCCATTGAGAGGGAAAAAAAAAAAACAACAAAAAAATAGAAAGGAGTGAGATGTGGGAGAGGGTTTTCCCCCCTTTGAGAATATGTTTAATGGCAGATTTATTATTACTTCATTTCTTTCTAGTGTCATGCTTGTGTTGCTTACATAGTATATCCCTGGTTTTATTAGTACAGTAACCCTGTAAAAATGTTTATAGGCTTCCTTCTGCAGAACGTCACTCTAAAATCTTCTGCTATAGAGTATGTAAAGCATCACATTCAAAGTTGTCATCCTCAAAGTCAGCAATTTAAGAAGTGCGGGGAGTGACAAACTTTGAAGGCCTGGTCGTCATCACAAAACTACGGCTTTAGAGGATACCGTTTGTTCTGTTTCAGACAAGCTTTTACCCTCGAGCATTGCTAAAGGGGATAAAGCCAGATTCTAACTCATCACTCCCTGCACCCACTGACTACTTTTGATTCCACACAACACCACAAGCTCCAAACTCAAAAGTCACCTCTGATCTCATGGAGAAGCCAGGGAAATGAGCTCACCACACGTCCATGTCAATCGCCAGCAAACAGGATTTAAGTGCCCACCAGGCTCACGTCGAAGCTCACCATATACTCAACCAGGCACATGCGTCGGTTAGAGATGCAGTCATTGGGGCAGTTGGGAGTTATTAAGCATTCCACCCTTAAGACACGACACCTTCTACATCATGTAGGTGAAAAAGTAGGGTTGTTAACAGTGCCGAAACACCAAACCTAGCCAAGGTAGCACACCTCCCTCCAGTATGCAAACCAGTCAGCTGTGTTCATACAGCTCTTTTTTTCATGGATACCACCAGTCCAGTAGTTATTAAAAGTAAATAATGACAATGTGTTGTGTTCCTATTATGAAACAAAGTCTTCTTTTAAAGATCGAAGGATACTTTAAATGGCCTGTTGACTCGGTGCAGATTTACAGCCATTTAGGTTACAGTATGTCATCCCCATCTCTTGTCTTGAAGGTGAAATCCACTTGTTTATGTTTTGAAGGCTTAAAATGTTCTCATTTTACTTCAGTTTTTCCCACCTGATGTGTGGTTTTAATAGTAATCCAACAGGTCTGGGGAAGTCATTAGAGGTAACACGTCTTCAAAGACTGAAGCAAGTCAACTTGTGTTTTAGGATGACCGGAGCTGTGATTGGTTACATTTAGAAATATACATGTGTAATAGCTACAGGTAAAGTTGAAGTATTCAAATTGATTTATGAATTTAAAAGGTGTTTCATGAGACTCTCCTTGTTATCTGAGATTTGGATCCGTCTGTCCCATATCAGAAGGTCCTTTTTCATTGTTGTTTCGCCTGAATAAGTCTGCTGAAGGTCAAAGCAGATTTTTCTACAAAGATTAAATAACAACCTTTTACCCCCCGAGTTCTGTAATTCCTTCAGACTGTTCATCATCTGTGGATGATTTTGGGAAAGAGACGCATGAACCTTAAGTAATTTAAAAAAAAGAAAAAAAAAAGAAAAAAAAAAACCCTAATGATTTGAAGCTGGGCTGACAGCTATTTTTTTCTTAGAAAAACCAAGCAACTGAAGATAACATGAAGGAATAGACGGAGAATCAACAGAAAGCACAGCAGGAGAACATTCATCGCAGTGACGTTTGAGCTAAAATGCGTTCTCCTTTCCTTGCAGAGCTCTATGCTGCGCAACATTAGCTTAGCAGCAAGCTGGTAGGGATTTAGTCTATTTTTTCAACTTGTGCATATTAAAAAAAAAATGTGTTGGTGAGCAAGTGTGTACATGCGCAGCGTAACTGGTAAGAAATTGCAGATTCATTTGCATAATCAGATGGGTAAGTGCACGTTTCATCAAAACACTGATGAACATACAGGTGCTTCTAATATGTATTTTATAATTTTAGCTCATCAAAAAAAAAAAAATCAGCTTCTCAAAATGTTCAACTACTTTATTAGATAGTCTTCTATTTTTTTTCTTCATTTGTAAACCATAATGATCACATTTTTGTGAATATTTTTTTAATGCATTCATATGATGTAAGAGGAACGAACTATTTAATGACATTTAAATTTTTTCAGGTAGAACCACCAGTAGTTGATTGCAAAGATCACTACCGCAGAGTTCAACAAATATTCACCAATTAGCTTTGCAAAAGAAAACAAACAAGCATTAAACTGATCAGTACAGCTATGTGCTTTACCAAAAGATCGACCGTCCCTTTTCTGAGATGGAGAGAGTCAGTTTACATTAGCGTTGAAGTCGTGATTGGTGAAGGTGACTTTGACTCCTGACTTTTACTGTATACGCTTCTTTTGCTCCCGTCTTTCCTTCTCTGTATTATCTCCTTTCTCTTATCAATCAATCAATCAATCAACTTTTATTTGTAAAGCGCTTAATCATATCAGCAGACATTTCAAAGTGCTTTAACACAAGAGAAGACACAGAACCCAACTGGACCCCTCCAAAGCAGAAGCAAATTGCCATAGTGGCCCGGAATAACTCCCTCATGAGGAGAAAATTGTCAAAAACTCAAAATTCAGGAAGAAACCGTGGGACAGAATCAAGACTCTGGAAGGGCGGCCGTCCGTCTTGACCGGTTGGGTGAAATAACAAGAAATAGGACAGGAAGAGGAGAAAGGAGAAAAGAGAGGTAGAGAGTGGCAGACAGGTCAATAGAGTCGAAATGAGACTCTGACAATACTCAGTAGAGTTCATTCTGGAGTGTAGGGCCATTGTTCTGAGGTGGGCTGTGGTACTGATGTGGGGTCACGCTTCCGAGGTGTGTTCACGGTCCTGGGGTTGGATCGCGGTCCTCGGGTGGGGTCTTGTTTCCAGGATCGTCATGGCCCGGGTCTGTAGTTTCTGGATTCTTCTCCTCTGGTCTTGCTCTTACTCTTTCTTTGCTGTTTTTATTCTCCTCAATCATCATTGTCGTCATTATCCCTAGTCACCATTGCCAATATGCTTCTCTGCCTATTGATCGCCCTTGAATCCTTTTGCAGCCAGCTGGGTTTTCAAGGGTATATGCAGGTGAACAAAATGCCCCCTTGCCTACTGGGTGAATCGTTACACCCACGTCTAACCACTACTTGTGGTTAGACGTTAGACTACTTGTGAAATCTCACACTGTCAGAAGCGCTGGCAAGATCTGACCAGAATTCAGTCATATGAGGATAAGTTCAAATAATCTAAAAGGGACTCATGTGGACACCAGTTTGGATTTAAGCAGGGACTTCTATGCAGGTAATGTTTCTTCACGTGTTGTCTATGTAGTTTGCTTCAATGGATTTCAATTTCTTTCTTTCTTTTTTTTTTTGGAGAGGGGATCATTGCATCAGTGCTTTGACAGTGACAAAGCCATAATAACACTGAACAGAGCCTTCCTGTCTGCTTGTCTCACTGTATAAAGTAACTCAGTGTATAACTGCTCAACCCGATGTTCCTTCAGGCCACTGACACAAGCAGAGAGCTCCGCTCTACTACGCCGACTTGTCATTGCACATTAATGACTCTTCACACTAAGTGGCTGCTCGAACGCTCTCTTTTTGCCCTGTTCCTATTGACTCCTATTTGTTGGTGTGCAACGTAGCCTCACAGCTTGCGTCAAAAACACACTCATGGTACATGGCAAGCATGGTGCCCTTTAACCCCAGGGTGAGTCATGTTCCATTAACAGCAATGTTGGAATTAATGAACAGAAAAAAATACTTTTCTTGAAAGTTGATGTATGTACACCAATACAAACTATACATATTAGCATCCGGTAGATATCCATTCCTCTTTTTAAGTTAGTCTTTTTCCCACTCAGTCATGCCATGATAGTTATCGGACTCTCACAGTCAGTGACATATCTTCTGCAAACACTTTGACTATAAATCCAAGCTTCATTAATATATGTGCTTTCCACTTCTTTCCGGCACAGCTCCGCCACTTACTTTTATCTACTCCAATGCTGTTCGCCTCTTTCAAAAACCTCTATTTGTATATTTCTATATCAGATTCTCTGTTTGTCAGAAGTGCTTGACTGTGATATTATAAATTTGCCATGGATAACACACTGTTACATATAATGGTCATTCATCACTTGCATCACCCAACACTGAATGAGCCTTCTCTTGAATCACTCTCCATTTTAATATTGCTCTCAGCTTTGGCTCCTAGTGTAGATTTCGTAAAGACGAACTGGAGGTTATTAGGCATAAATGGCTGATAAACACTTGGCATTTGGAATCGTGATACTATAATTTATTCCAGTTCTGCAAGGCATGAATCTGTGCTGCATCTTTTGGCGCTGGCACAGTGAAATTCAGTCTGCCTCATTCTCACATGCACACGCAAACACATGAACATGATTTCAGACACACAGTTGCTCAGAAGTTAGTACACCCAACAAGGACTGTTCTTTTTTCTTTTTTTTTTTTTTTCTTACTATACATTTTAACACTGAAGCTTTTTTTTTTTTTTTTTTTTTTCCAGAAGGCCCCAGTGAGCTTTTTACATTTTGGCGTGATGCCACCCATACTGAATTAAATAGAAAAATGAATAAATACATAGCTTCCCCATGTCACTGCTTTATATTTTAGCAGAATTTTTGAAGGTTCCTAATCTTGCTGAACCAAAGGTGGCTTCAATACACAGATAACAGAAAAATGCACTAATCATATAAAAAAAAAATGTAAGTGATTTTATACATTAAAAATAACTCAAGAACCTTGAACATAAACATTTTCAAACATATAACTCTACTATCAATCAAAGTAAACAGCAAAAAAATATTATTAATATCAAGTTATTCTAGAAAATTACCAACCACATTGCAGAGGTTGAAGTCATGTGCCAGTTATTGTCATACAACTCCACAACAAATGAAAGACTGTAGAAGTTTAATCATTTTGTTAACAGAAGCCCTGGGAAGCTTGGTGGCACACAGTTAAAATATTTGATTTCTTTTCCATGTTGTTTCTTAATTTCCCCCCCCAAAATTAAAAAGTGTCAATTTATATTACTTGTTAAATGTTTTTTTTTGTTTTTTGTTTTTTTTTGTTTTGTTCTGTTTTCAATTAAAAAACTGAAAATGAAACCTGTTTATAGTAAAGTTCCACCTCGATTTAAACTCACTGATTCTGTGGGATATAAAAACATCTGAACAAGAAATGAGAAAAACATACACATATGCACACTAAATGCACTTTTATAAACAGTTTTTTTGCTTGTTGCCATATGAAACCAACATGTTATTTATTTGTTTGTGTGTTTCATGGTAAATTACACAGATCTCCTTTTTTTTTTTTCGGTTGATGTGTTTGTGTCTGGGTGAATGAGAGTTACCTGTCTTAAACACGGGGCAGTTGATAAATGGGCAGAGAGTGGCTGATGTGGGCCTATCAATCACCCAGACCTTGGTCTATGGCAGGCAAATAAAATAAAATGTCCCAGGTGCATAGGCAGGAGAAATATGGAATGGACTCGAGTGACAATGACAGAGGCCTCGAGGCATGGGAAACGGGAATCTCCTAAAGCACACTGGTGCATGCAAACACAAACACATCCAACTATTTATGCCCATATCTCAAGAGTTTTTTTGCTGAGGCATGACTTGCTGGCACTTACCAACTAGCTGCTCAGCTTGCAAATACATACAAGTCGAAACAACTGCTGCCTGTGGGAGTGCAATGCGTTACCTGTGCATTTTACTATGGAATCTGTTGCTCACCCCTGTTGTGTAGCCATATTTGGAGGTGTGTCATGTGACTCTGTCCTTCCACTTGGTCGAGACAGTACGCTTCTCGCACTGAAATAATCTTGTGACCCAGAAGGGTCTGTTTCATCTTTCAGGTTTAAGTGTGGATTTACCAGATACTTTCTCCCAAAGAGAAGAAATTCTTTGAGGGAAAAGCAGTCAGCTTACACATGACAGAGTTGGATATATGCAAAATAGAAGATCTGAGGGGAAATTCCTGCTCAACATTTGCTCAGCGCCTTGAAGCTTCTCTCATCCTGCATGAAGTGGAGCGTGATTTATGGCCTATTGAGGTCAGACGTCATGCACGTTCTGAAGGTCAGAGTGTCAGAGAGCAAGGGAGGTAGTCTTAGAAATGTCCTCTGTGTATTTTTAGTGACGGGCCCAATGATTCCTTGAAAGTGCTAATAATAGTATGATGTACTTTGGTTCCAAATACTGGAATTAACATGCAGAGTGTGATGGTTGAAAGTTAATGAATCATTAAAGACAATGATCCAAATGAACGGAAAAATATTTAATGTGAAAATGCAAGACAAAAGCAAATGAAGCTATTGTGCTTAACCAGTATCATGTGAGATGATTTAACCATTTAAATTAAACCATTTTCAATAGAGACACAGTACATTTGAATTTTTAAACACATCTCCATATACCATCTATGGGTGTTGAAATCATATATTTTGGTTGGACTTGAGATATAATAAGGAGTCTGCTATTTAAATAAACATTGCTCTTTGGGCGTTCATGAAATTCTGAAACCTTTGCATGAAGAAATAAATATGTTGGAAATGACTTTTTTATTATACTTACGCGAAGCTAGGAGCAGGATGAGAGTTCCACATGTGATTGTCGGAGTCTAAAACAGACCAAAATTACAAACATTTATTAGACAACATTATGTGTGAATGTGTGAACTTCACACAAAATAAATTTCACTTTTGGATCCCCAGACTGGCTTTCACATGGCGTCGGAGCTTCAACAAAACAAAATTAACACAAATATAAACAGGCTCTTTACGCGTGTGCATCCATGGTCCACGTGAAAGTCAAAGCAGTGTACAGACATACAATAAGAACAATATGGGAGGAGCTTAACAATCTAGTGGTCAATAGAGAAAAAAACTCTCTTAACTGTACTGGATGCTAAAATTGAAAGCAAGGAAGGGGTGTTGTTATTCATAACAGTGGCATTTGGGCTATGTTTTCACTAAATACACTGTTAAAACAACTAAACACAGTGATTTTCTAAGAGTGTCTCTCAGATTAGTGTTCTCTGTGGTGGGAATGGTTGTGTGGGTTTTCAGTGACAGAGATTTTCTCTCCCTTCTTCTATTGAAAGTGGGCTCAAGTTCTTTGCAATGTTTTTTTTTTTTTTTTTTCTTTCAATTTTTGTTACATCATTGTCATTATGTCCAGGAGAAAGTACAGGTCACTCTTTTTGAGGTAACCCTTTCTCCTGCAGCTATCCTCTAATGATGCCACCTCCTTTGTAGTCCATGAAGGTGAAATTAAGCCTGTTGTTCATGCAGGGGCACAGTGACTGGATTAATGCGGTTGCTCTGGTAGTATGGGCTTGTCATTGTTCCATTCACAAAGTGTAGGGCAGGTCTGTATTGATGAGACAGATCTGTCCACCAATAATCAATCCAAAGCTGTATATTTTAAATTACACTTGTGTTATTAGACTTGCTCTTGTGCTTCCTGGCCTCAAAATCTGCGGGACAAATACTAAACAGTCTTCCCAGATTCACTTTTGCAACACAGAGGAAGCAGAATGGCTGTTTTTGTGCCAGGGTTTTCTGCAGTCATGTTTGCTGTTTTGAACGCAGTATTTGCTGCTGCAATTTGAATAGGTGACTCGACTTTTAAAATTGGTTTGGAATTTGTGATTCGCAAGTTCAATCAATACATGACTTTAATAAATTCGAGTGATCGGTTTTCCTGTAAAAAAAAAAAAAAAAAAAAAAAAAAAAAAAGATGCACACAGCTTCAGGCCACATTTACACGTACCTGGGTTTAAAAAAAAAAAAAAAAATTTTCCCCCGCTATGTGTAAAAAAAAAAACAAAAAAAAACAAACCTTTATTTACACCTGATTGTTTACAAAAAAAAAAAAAAAGTATTTTACACAAACCCACATGTACACTTGCTTCTATCAGCATGCCAAACCTTTAGGGGGCAATTTAATGAGAAGCATGAAGCCATGATAACCAATCAGAATTGTGGCAAAAACTCAACGAATGACACTTCCTGTTCCTGCTTAAACAAAGGTACGACGGTCGCTGTTTATACCGACGTAACGGAGCGTTTTTGATTGTAAATGCAAACAACACAGCTTATTTGTACAAACCGGATCCATTATCATAGCAAAACTGTAAACACGGGTCACACGCTGATGACGCAGACGATGCTGACGGCGCATATTGTGACGTCATTATCTGCCTGTCCGCCTTTACATGCAACGAGAGACACAGGTTTATTTCATATCGCCACTGTGGCTGGAGTTTTCAGGAATCTTTGCTTGTGGTGAGTCGTAGCTGCGTTTATGTGTAAAAGCAAGGCTCAAACGCAGAGTAATGTCACTGTTAATTTTAAAAGCCCATTTTTTTTTTATTAAATTTTTTTTTAAATATAATTTTATTTTTCACCCCAAGATTAAATGTACAAGGCTTAAAAAAAAATAAATAAACTGTCACTTTTACACAAGTTAATCTGTTGTATAAGTGTGGAGCAGTAACACACATGGTCACGCCAAGGACACCATATGTATGCTGCCCGTACACGTTGACTTGCACTCAGAATGAATCTTTTAAGCAGATGTGTCCGTGTGTTCTGGGTATTCTGGTCAGATGTGCTGGTGCCACGACCTCGCTTCTCTTTCACTGGAGAGCATTTTATTGGTAATGACTGGCTGTCCTTTCCATGACTTGATTTATAACTACCTATAGTGCCTTCAGGTCAAGCACAAACATACAAACCTGAGTACAAAATATACAGTTCTTGTTACCAACATGCACACATTGTTAACTTTATAATACCATATTACAGAGGAGGTGAAATTTCTCGATGTTTAATTTTTACAATTTATTTTAGCTGTTTTTTGACATTCCTGAAAGTAATAGATTGAATTGTTTGTTCATACAACTGGAAACTTTGAAATGTATTAGATGTTAAATGTTCTATTCCTTAGTTGGAGAAACAACTAATGAGTAAACCCCACAACAATATGCAAATACATCACAAAGTGTTGTCAGCACTCAAAAATAAACCAACATATAGTTGGAATTCTCTGCTCTCCCGTCACTGAGAGGAGCTAGCTAACCAAACAACCTGTGAGCGCAAAGTGGCGTATGTAAAGAACAACTACTAATGAAATGTTTTAAAAATGTTAAATATTGCGGGCAAGTCGAGAGTGACGATTGTGACTACCAATCAGCAGACGGCTGCGTTGTAGATCCTCCTCAGAGACCCGTTCCTCAGTGCGAGGGATGATGGAAAATCGTAGAAGTTGGTAGCGGTTTTTCTCTGTACCATCCACAGCTTTCTTGGTGGGACCACTGGAAAACCTGTCCTGAACCGCTCCGTTCCGGCACAAATAGTGCTGTGGAACTGTGGCTTTAGTTCTGACCTACCTGCAAATTATTTGGAAACTTTATGACGATGCCAAGAAGCACAACAAATATTACCTTCAGGAGTTGGTCTTTGTCAAAGTCACTTAAAAGTTCAACTACCTTTGCTCCTCAGTACATGTAAATTCAAATTGGATCCAGCTTTTGTTTTTGTCCCAAATGACAGCAGGACCTCTGCTCTTTGTCGCGGAGTAGTTATTTCTGGATACATTTCCTCCCATCTGTCTTTTTTGTCTGCTCGTCTCACTCTCTCTTTCTCTCTTGGTCTCACCTCTTGCACGTCTCCATCTCTCTCTCTCTTTCAGAGTCTCTTTTCTAAAGACACTTGTTGTCGAGTGAATTATGTATGAACTGGGCTGTGCTATAGTCTTTGGGGAGAACAGTAAAACATGCATCCACTTCCTCATTCAGAGGCTTTGACCCAGATTATGCTGATATCTCCACCCTGCAAACACAACAAAATAAATCCACTATAACCTGCAAGCCTACTAAACCAATATTGTCACTTAACAATACAGTGAGGGGGGCATACATTTCTGTCTGCGTCCACATTTGCTCCGAAACAATGTGGTACATCTCTTTTGGTGTCGACACAGGGTCTGACACACACACACACACACACACACACACACACACACACACACACACTCACAGTTGGTTGTGTTTGTGTGGAGTACATGACATCCAGTATCTCATCCCAGTCAGATTGGCCTTAGTGCTGGGGCATCTTGGTCAGCAGAATAGAAAGTGCTTACTCAATACTTTGCAGAGCTTTCTTTTTTGTTTGTTACAGATGAGTGACAGGCAGGTTAGTGCAGAACCCACGGGTCACAGACTGAGAAACAGTGATATTATATTGCTTCTGCTGTGTGTAGACCGTAGAAACAGACAAAAAGAGAGAAAAAAGATGACTAAGAGGAAGATATAATAACAGATTGTTTTGTCACATTGTTGTACATAAATATACTGAATGAAATTTGGGTGAACTAATTTAGTTGTGTTTTACCAAAATAATGATAATTCATTGGCCACTTAAACTCTGTATAGTATGCAAGCAGTTTTTACTTTGAGTGAGATGCTTTAATTCAGAAAATGTCTGGTGACTGCGAAGGATGCTTAAATTTATGCCTAAAATGACCAATGCACCAGTTAAACCAGTATAGCCTAATAGTTAACATTTACATAATAACATGTACATTTTAATTGAAAAACAGATATGATGGAATTCAAATAAATTCATCACTTATCTTTATCACTCGTAGATGGGAAGTACACTCTGGAAAATGCATGTGTGCACACTTATACGTGCATACATACATACCTGCAGCAAATCAAGTGTCACCATTTGACATGATGAGTGCTTTTGGATGTCAGGTGAAGCCAGCACGGGTAGAGCATGCACATTCCACACAGAAAGACCTGCAGTATTGTTGGTTTCAGGTGGGGACACTTCACACTGTGCAGTTCAGAGTTTTACTACGCTGTTACTGTGTAGGCAGTTTCATAATTTTAAACTGAATCTGTCGGTGTTAAAATGTCCAGGCATTCCAACGAGACCTGGGCCAATTCAATACAACAGTGTAATTCATAACTGACATTTAAAACATCAAACTTTATCTATATTTCACTTAAAATGAATGCAAAAGCAGCCAATGAGTTCTTCTTCTATGAAAGTTTAAGGCAGGATTTATTGTTTCCATGACGAGCGAGTATCTTAAACACAGTAGTAACAAAGGACCACATAGGGGTACATAAATAAAACAGTCTCCAGATGCGCGAGATCCACCACGTGTTGGTGCTTGAATTCCAAACAAAGCAACAGAAGGCAAAACTGAACAGAGGATTAACATGGTGTATAGTCGAGATGTTTGTATCAGACGGGTACCACTTGTTTGCCGCTGCCCATCATGTCTTTCACAGCCCTTGCATATTTTAGCTCAGCTGAAGTATGCTTCATCTCATTTAGAGTCATGTAATTGCCCCAAAGTTAAAATATTCAACAGACTCATAAAAAACATTACTGTTTTACTGCAGGCAGAGGATCAGCTATGCAGAAGCCTTCTGCTTCTTCCTGAAAATTGTACATCTTTAATAGAGGATAACACTCTCTGTAAAACTTAGTGGCTTTTCATGTTTTTGGAAAAATTGTCACGTCATGATGCTAAATTCTCCAAGCGACCCAAGCGGCATTTGTAAATTACGAGGGAAGCAGAGTGGAAATGGTAGACATCGCCACAGGAAATGTTTGAAGGAAGGGGTTCGTTTTTGAGAGGATAGTCACTGTGAACATAATTAAATTTGAACCTGAAGCACACATTATTTGCTATGAAAACATTGGCATATTCACAGCGCATATTGGTTGAATGATTAGTACTTAGGGTCAGTGCGGCGGAAATGTCAATTGGTTCTGAATTTGAATATTTATATGTATTTTTTTTTTTTTTTTTATAAAGTTGCCCCAAACAAGAAATGTGTTCTTGAATAATTCCTGAGTCCACAGTATCCGAAACACACTTAATATGAAAGGTTTTTTTGCTTGTTTTTTTGAATGAAGCCATCATTGAGGACAGGAATTGCTGAGTTACTGTATGATTCCATGTGTACAATGTTATCCAACAACAGACATAGAGTGTCCATCCCAACTAGTCAAATAAAGAATGTATCCAATGCTGCTGTGCTTTTGAGGGAGGAAATTCAATTTGGGAGAATGACATATGTTTTGCAAATATTTTTTTGTAAGTTCATCTGCATCAAATTGAGGCAATTTATCAAGCTGATTCATTTCAAACTGTTAAATTGAGCTTGTAAACTCTTAGCAGGAGAATTCCAGATGTCCAAATATATTAAGGGAAAAAAAAATAGCGATTCTGTGTTTTTGCTTATACAACGTATGCTAATACTACCATTACCACTACTACTACTACTACTACTACTACTACTACTACTACTAATAATAATAATAATATTGATAATAATGATAATAATACAACTACTACTACTACTACTACTACTGGCTACTTTTAGGTTTGTTGACAGCCTCAACAACAAATTGTCCTGTAATATGGGTGGATGTAGAGAATCTGAGATGCAGCTGACCAAGATGAAAAGGCTGTATAATTATGACAAAAGAAGCAGCTCGCAGAAGCGTTGATTGTACCCACAAGAGCACAAACAACCCAACATGTGATAGCATTCTTGAAAATGATGGCGCTTTCAATGACAATGACAGCAGCGTTGATGAGGGCATGCAGCAGTAACAGTAAAGTTGAGCTGCGGCAGCCACTGCCAAGCATTACTCATCTTGTAATGTAATGAGAGTGCCTGGTTTTAATGTTCTGCGCTTAACCTCGCCATGAGGCACAGGCAGCAGCTCGGGCAAGAACTGACTAGTCATAAGTTTGCCAGGATTTTATGTATGCAGAAGCGAACATTGTACCTGCAAGGGCTAAATTGCTATGTAACAAAGGACAGACACTGTATAGAGACACATACATATTCATCATCTTGTATATGTGTTAGGAAAAAATAAAATAAATGCACAGTCTGGTATGTATTACTGTTGGGACCACTTAAATCTGTTCTCTCACTCTACATTATAGGGACTTGTCATTCTTGTAGAAACAGAAACTGAGATTCCATGAGTAAAATCTATATTAATTTAGGTGAAGACGGGTTAAAGTCATGTTAAGGTCAGGTTCGGGTTAAGGTTATGCAAGGGGCTATGCAAATAGTATAGTTCAAATTGAGTTAAATGCGCAGGAGCTAAATTTAAATCACTGCAAACAGTAGTAAATGCATCACATGTATGTGCAGGTGTGTGCGTGAGGTTGAGTGCAGGTAGCTGTGTTCTCTTACTCTATTATGTACTGTACATCTACATGCATTAAACATTGAAGACTAATCTATTTTAGGCAGGAGCGGGCAAGGTTAAAAGATGCATAGCAGATGGGAAAACCACAGTGGTTCCACATTAGGGGCTAATTCTGTTTTGCTGCCTCCCTCAATGTCCCTCACTTTTCTAACCATATTTTATATCCAAAGATCTTGTGTATCCATCCACCTAATGAACATAAACCAACTGCTTTTACTAACAGTAAATTGGAAATACGATCTTAGAATTATTTTTTTAAATATTACCAAATATTTCTCATATATTGGTGCACAAGGGTTTTGTGCATGTCGCTTGTTTTGTTTTGTTATTCGTTTTTTAAACTGAACTCAAATTCAGAATTTCTTGTATAGATCTGTTGCCTGTTGAGACATAGCAAAAAAGCTTTTACGACGAGAAATGTGTCTATCCTCTATGATTATCTCTCCTGGTGTTTAAAAAAAAAAAAAAAAACGGGGGTGGAGGTGCTTGGACATTCAACGTTGTCATCTTGAAGTTGCTGTGAGTTCAATTTACAAGAGCATATTTCAAAGCTAAATGACCAAGATAACGCTTGTGGATTGGATCATGATTAAGAGGAGCTCAGACTTTAATATCTGAAGGTTGATGGTACACTCCAGTGACAGTGTTTGGACAAATTAAATATGCAACACTTACCCACGTCAAGTTTGATCTTTCGCCAACTGTTGATAATAATAAATCATTCACCAATAGTGCAATACTAATCAATTTCAATAGTGATAAATTCATTATGAAGCACTGGCTGTGAATATTATTTCCTTGCGGATCTTGTCCAAAGTAATTATCCCCTGAGAAGCGTGGACTTTCACAATCTCTGATTTTGAAAAAAATTGCAGTGAAGCCAAACAAATGCTGTATACTCTAATAAAGATGTCAAAATGAGCATCTTCAAAATGAAAACAAATGGGCAGTTTCCAAAGTCTGCTTTAGACATAAACTGTTTTAATATAGATTTATTTGACATGTTCAAACCTAATTTACCCAATGCAGAGGAGACGAAATCTCTGGTGCCTCTACAGCCGGAGCACCACTTAGATATAATCTCTGTTTCCAGGAATATGTCAAAAAAATATTGTTTTTTGTTGGTTTTGTCCCACATTGTTTTATTATTCATATTCATATTTAGTATCACTATGAAGGGCCAAAGTTGGGAATACAATAATGTGCTCAATCAATTAAAAACAATAGTTCCTACTTTTATTGTCTATTTTGCTTTTTGTGTCCAGTGTTTTTTTATTATTATTATTTACAATACTAGATACAAATAAACAAAATACTGACAAGTAACATATGGAAGAAAAAAAATTATAAGCTTACATATCCAATGTTGAGGGGTGCAGCAAGTGTTGAATACCAAATCACAGATGATACGTCCACAGTCATAAAGAGTGGGGGACACTGTGTGTCGAGATCACAAGAAAAATGTGGCATTGTAAAAAGGGCCAAACAGTGTTAGCTTAGCTTTTGATAGCCACGGGATAGGCACTTTGCTATTTAAGGAAGATTTTGAAAGTTACAAGACCACATATGTTGTGATAATTG
>OMNM01042099.1:2451-12791 GCA_900302745.1 Parablennius parvicornis
TACCTTTGCTGGGTTATCAAAGTGCTCTCTCTCTCTCTCTGTCTCTCTCTGTCTCTCTCTGTCTCTCTCTCTCTCTCTCTCTCTCTCTCACTCTCTCTCTCTCCCTCTCTCTCCCTCTCTCTCTCTCTCAGACTTCCTTACACATATACTGTGTGTTCACCCACTTGCATTTCCTGCTCGGCCGTTTTAATGAGAGCTTAAAATACACGAACGCTGACATTAGAATGTCAAAAAAAATTGCAGCTTTGCAGGAGGAAGAGCAAGAGGAGAAAACAAAAGATTGTAATGTCATACTATGTTGACAATAACACAGTCTTCTTTTAAATTTTATGTTTTTCGAGATAATAGAGTCACTCTGCGGTGCTTTTCATGTAATGTTTCACGTATTCAGTGTAATGAGGTGCATTTTGATTTTGTAGTGCCGTACGCACACAGAAACCACCATCCATAATCACCATGAATTTGCTTTTTGTGTATTATTTGTTAAAGTAAGAATAATTGTGTTTTAAAAAAGCAAGACAAGTTGTGCAGTTGCGAGTGATTACTGAGGAGCTTTTTTAGTGATTGCAGTGCTAAAACGCATGTTGTGGTTGGTTGAGTTTGAGCCAATAAAAACAGGGTTGTTGCAGGTTAGTTTTACTGAAGCATTTTATGTACTGGGATTATGGACTGACGGCTTCTGTGGTTATCTAACATATCACATCTTTACTGTGGTTTATTCTAAGCAGTACTATAAATGCTACGCCAGTATTCTATATTAGATGTTTACAGTTCTTTTCTGCAATATCAACAGCAATCCAGTGATTTTCTTGTACATTTGTGTTACTATTATATTGATTTCTCACTGTGGTGTTATGTGTATGCTATTTTATCACAGAAGTATCACAAATATTACAGTTTTAGTAGTGTGTCATGTGAGTACTGGGATTTTCTAACGTATAAACATAATTTGCTGTCATTATTGTTGCATATACTTGCATAGTGCAGTGATTTTCCACAGTATTTGTATTTGTTCTGTGATTATTTTTTTGCAGTATCAACATCTTTGTTGCCATTTTAGTAAAAATTACAATGGGGAGGGGATTTCACTTATATGGTAGGTTTTTTTTTGTTTGTGTTTTTAACCGTCTGTTGAACCTTCATTGTGAGCAGTTTATGGTTTAGTGGACAGGACAAGATGTGGGAGTTTGAAGACAACCCACTCAACCAACTAACCAACTCATTTCCAGGATACAATTAATGTCAAGATCATTTTTACAATGTTTACATTTTTCAGTATTTTTGATTTAAGGGTTTTTACAGTGGTATTTGTACACTAATTTCACTGTAAGAATCCGATCAGTCCCCGTTTACGCAACATTTTTAAGTGGAAATGGTAAACTTTTATTTCATGTTGGGTGTCTGCATGCACCACATTGGTGCTAAGAGCCAATTTTGTTTTTGAAAACACTCCGAGAAACACTGCTACTGGGTACCAGAAATGAAAACAGTTCCTACTAGTGGAGCAAAATGCTAAGTGCATCAAGTTGCTGTGTTGGTAAGTCTTTGGATCACGTGTTGTTTTCTCTCTCAGTCGTTTGTCTTCTTCATTTGTGGGACGGACTCATCCAAATAGCAGTTGGGATCGTTTTGACTCCAGAGATTTAAATCATTTGCTTGTTCTTCCCAGGTTAATGAGAGATAAGGAAGACCAGCAGAGAAGAAAGGCTGGTGTCCCAGATCTGTTTGGGTTGGATCCTGACTTGTCGCTGAATGATCTAAATGCTTTGATCTTGAGACGCAATTTGCAGCACATAAATCATGACAGTCGTGGTGTCAGGTGGTAAAATGCAGCCTTACTTTACGTCTTCTCATCCAGTCCATCTGGCTTTACCCTCCCCCACGTTCTACAGCCTTTGGTTTCGAGATGAAATTTGTCTTGTACCTCCCCCTCAACCTTATGGCAAAGTGTCAGTCCTCTGGAGGAGTCACAACAAACCCAACGGTTGCCAAATACTTCATTGCATAGACTTTGGGTGAATTGCAATGCCCCGTGATAATGTATTGATCATTTTTTATACCTTTGTTTCTTTTTAATTTACAAATGGAGTCCTGTCCTGTGAGCTGACGCTCTATGAAATTCTTTCCTCTGGATCTTTGAATTTCACTGCACAGATTGAAGTGCAGTGAGCTGGGAGTCTCTTAAAAGCTGTTTTCACATGCGTCTGCTGCACTGTACGTTTTCACATCGAGGCCAAAGGTTGGTGACGATCACAACCGACGGAGAAGCCAACTGCCACGGCACAAACATCACAAGAACAACTACACAAGTAGCAGCGAAAGTTTGAAATCCTCACAACTCACGCTATAGAACTTAACTAATTACAAACTTTTCACAGAGAGTGAGGTGAGAAAAACAGGTTCAAAGCCTTTTTTTTTTTTTCAGTCCCTTTAGTGAAGATTGGAAAAACTTCAAGTCAAAGCAGAACGTTTTTTTTCTCATCATGTGTACGGATGGGATCTTCATTTGCTTGTTTTACATCATGCTGCATTTCACAATGCTGTTAAAAATGAAACAGTTCTTTCAAAGTACAACATCCAACAAAAGGGGTCATGCATGCAGCCTCTCCCCTGATAGCTTCCTCTTTTTGGATGGGTGCACTTTGAAGGGTGGCTGGGCAGGCCAACCTGCTCAGAAGAGCCTGGATTTGTTTTGCACTGCAAGACTCTCCTATTATTCCGTTTCGGTCAGGTGATTATTTTTCAGAAACCTTGTGGGATGTCATTTCATCAAAACAAACATCATTTATCATTATGTCTGGTGTATGCAATGGGTATATTTTTTGCACATGTATTAGTTTTTAAAGCAGTAGCTTCGGGTTATTCCATCCATCTTCTTTTCCACTTTCTCCAGTTTAGTGTTGCAGCGAGCTGAACTGTGGGTGAAGGCAGGGGACGGTAGACACCCTGGACGGGTTCACATCTCGTCACAGGGCAAGCACAAAGAGATTATTCCAGATTAGTCTGAAAAGAGGTGACGCACTTTTCCTAAGCTGAGCCTTGGAGCTTTTCTGTGTGGGGTTTGCATGTTCTCCCTGTGTGTCCGTGGGTTTTCGCCACATTGTTTTCGAGGTTTTGTGAAAACAACAATCAATGTGACCAAATCCGGGATTATTTCGTATTTTCTCGCATTCAAACTAAATTAGAATAGTCGTTAAGCTAGTACAACCCGAATGGGATTAAACTGAGCTGAAAGCTAAAAAGAGTTGCTGAGTGTGAATTTGCTTTCGCAGAAGACAAACTTACATAAAGCTTTAATTTTTTACTGTCACTTTGATGCAATCTATCTGCCACATTTGAAACACACAAATCAACTTCTATAGTAATTTAATGTATTCATTTTTGCACAATCTTCCTCTTGCTTCCACAACACCTCATGTGTAATCCTTACCAACATCAACATAGATTTGAAAATGACTCATATTTGTATAACCTTCAGGTTAGCCTTGCTTTCTTTTTTTTTTTTTTTTTTTTTTTCCTTATAAACCTACACATCACCTTGCCTGGACCTCTCCGCTCATTGTGCCTCCCCTCCCACCTGCACAGGTCAGGAAAATCAAATAAATGAGCAGAGTGCACTTCAGGGTGAGAGAAACACCGACATGTGATCGCGCTTCCCATGCCAGACTTCATCCTACCTTGAAAATAAAGTACCGTGAGAGAAGAACGCCGTGTAGTACTTAAAGGCCGAAGCGTGTTATGAAACATCAATCCCACTCTGACTATGACTTTTTTCAGAAAGCTCTCGAGATAAAGTTGCTCTTTCTGCAAATAAAACATGGTGGTGGCTGTCGCAGTGGCAGAGAAAACAGGATCCAGCTCTGCTCTGTGCTCTGGCACAACAGAGACAAGGAGTCTATTCACTGTTTGAGGAGGAAAAGATGAGACGGAAAAGAATGAAACGACATGACGTGCATGTGTGTCTGTTCATTTGTAATCATCTTTGCATGCGCATGGTTTTATTGTTTTTTTTTTTGTTGTTGTTGTTTTTTTCCCCTGCTTGTCTATTCATTCATCTGCCCTTCTGTGGACGTATCTGTCAATCTCGCTGTGTGCTCTGTGCATCTGTGCTGAGTTTGGACAGCATCTGCAGACTGTTTTCTGTGCAAGGTTTGTTTTCTTCTCCTCTGGCTTGGAAAAGTATTCCTCTGTGTGAGCCTGAGTGCCAGCTCTGTGAGGCCTAATTATCCCAGATACTGTGAAATCAGCTAAACATGCACCAAGAGTTGATGCAAATCAAATTTATGACCCTCTGTAGCACACATCATTTTACAGTCTCTCAAAATCCCATCCACCCTTCCCCGGTCGCCTACCCAGTGACTCACTCAGTCATTTAGCAACTCATTCATTTATTCATCCTTAGATTTTTTTTTTTTTTTTTAATGTATCAGATCAGAATGCAAAAAAATGATTTCCCCACGTCACAGTTTGTTTATTTCACAGCTCCATGCATCATCTAATAGACTGCTTCTTTTATTCTTCTTTTCAATGGCATTTCTGCTTGTGTCCTTATTCAGCCTGAATACACCTTTGTTTGTCGCCTCTTCGAGGCATGCTCATTCAGTTTTTTTCAATGTTAGTTTAGATGTACTGTAGGTGTCTGCCAAACGAAAGTAATCTGGGATAATACTGGCTTATTTCCACTGGGGACATTATATTATACATACAAATGTGTAAGTGGTGTATCACTTTAAACAGCAAAGGAACATGTGAAAGCTCAGCGCCAGTAACAATCTTTATTTGAAAACATGCATGAAAAAACTAATAAATCTTCACTGTAGGTGTGATCGAATGCCTCAGTCCAGTAAATGCATAGTTTTTGTGTGTGTTTTTAACAATTTGGTTGATGTAGCAATAAATGAGAGTTACTAAACAGTGGGGACTCAATGAAAAAGAAGCGCTCTTAAAATGAATTGACATTTTTTTCTGCATTGTTTTTAACTTTGTGATTTTTGTAATTGTAGCTTTGCTTGAGAAGCCACAGCCACACTCGACTCAGAGTGAGGCCAAACAAAACCACCAAACACTTCATTCTTATCTCTCCTATAGAAAACATGAATATAAAACTGCTTCTCCCTCCGAGTCCTGCCACGAGGAAAGAAATACTTCTTAATCTCTGAGCACCTTCCACAATTAATCATCCTTGTTTAAATCTCTCTCTCTCACTCACACACACACACACACACACACACACACACACACTGCTCAGAAATATGTGATGGATAATTTCTTCTCTGCTCTTGATCATCACCAGTCAGTGACAACATTGAGCGGCGTTGAGATTTTTGTCATACTTCAGGTCAGCGTTGGGAAACCAATGTTCTCAGAAGGCCACAGGAAAAATGATCATGACTAGTGAGGACCGGGACACAAGTTGACTTGATCAATAAGAATGATCTCTTGATAAGAAGCGATTGTTTTTCTATTTTTTTTTATCATAAGCTATTGTTGCTCTGTGTCGCTTTGTCTGGAAATCATGGTTGTATTTTTCTAAATTTCGAGCTCAGTAAATAACTGAACAAAACTATATATATATATTTTTTCATTAGCGATCTTTTTCGTGAAATATTATTCTGAAGTATCAGTTGATAAATAACTCTGCTGGCCAAGGTGAAAAACACCACCAATAAAATGATATTGGCCAATAACTATTTTAGAGGCATTAAAGCTAATATTAACAGTAAGTTTCATTGATTCAGGGTTTCCCAGTGACACCCTGAGGGCTGGTCAAGCAGAGCTAACAGGCATCATCTGGCCTCCCGGGTCTCATGATCTTCAGGTCTGCTTAAAGAGTTTTTGTTTTTTTGTTCTTTTTTACCTCCGTAGAATCAATAGTTTCCACTTGTAGGGCCCAATTACCTTTATCACTGATTTGTGTTCCGGCTATGCGATGTTCTCATTTAAAGGTGATGATCAGGTTGCGTCAGAGATCACAGGGAGAGATACAGACTCTGGCTGCCCTGAGATTCTCTAAGTTTGATCTCCACATGTGAACATCACTACAGGACAACACTTACAAGAACCCTGACCACACCCGAGGAGCTCCTCTTTGCTGAATTCTCCTGAATTCATCAGCGAGAGAGTTCAGTGCTCTGCAGTTGGGTTGATTTAAGGGAGGAATCCTTAAATTTGAGTCAGGTAAATATTTTAAGCCTCGGAGTGGAGACCATGATTAAAAAGTAGCACAGGAACATTACCAGCAATGGGATTTTTGAATGAATGAAAAGTGGCAATGAATTTGGTTATTCTGAAGTCCAGCTCCAGTCTATGAAAAATAAGAGAGGCCAAAGAAAAAACCCTTTGAGCCAGGCTCCGGACCTCGCTCACATATCTTCCATTGCTGGGAAAGCAAAACAGGACCTTGGTTTTGCTTTCTTTTAAAAAAACACTTCAGCCTTTGCACTCGAGACCTTAAGTGTAGTAACCGATGATTTAGAGAAATACGAGTTGTTACTGTTTTGGTTTCTGACTGAACGGACCAGCTGCTGCCTGTAGCTTCATTAATGTTGGACACACATGAGAGGGAAAAGAGTTTTTTTTTTTTAATTTTTTTTTTTGTTATCTCACGCTCATCAAGAAGATTTTCAACCAAGTGTACCGTCTTTTTTTAAACTTTTTTTTTTCTCAGAATTTTCATAACACACTGCGAGTGAGACTCAAAGATTCATTACATGTTCACTTTTTCAAAAGTCTTCTACAACTTTATCTCAATTTAAAGAAAAAAAATATCTTGAGTTTCGCTTCTTTTGATGAGCCCTTAAAAAAAAAAAAAAATGTGAGAAAATCTTGGGGCTAGATTACAAGAGAGGGTGGATCTGCAGCCCTCTGTAACTCGACTCATCACCTCCACAGCACTCCCACTTATAATCAGGGTCAGAAATTATGATTAGATATAACAGTTTTTCAGCAGATAGCCATCTTGTAGCTCGGGGAGAAGCGGAGTCGTCAGGCTGGTTGGAAGACTCCGAGGCAGCGGGCAGAACTGTAAGAAAGGCTGGATTTAAAGTCTCATTTCCATCGGCTGCCGTGACCAGCGGGATGTCAATCACTCAGATTACATGGATTTGTTCCACACCCACGCCGGCGTGAATGCAGAAACAACACACACAGACACGCACTTTTAAAGAAACACACACTCACGGAAACACTTCGTCATGCTCGTGTGCTGAACACGACTCACATTCGGGCGGCGGGGGATATTTCTTCACACCTCAGCTTGCCAAGTCTTGTAATGACACATTTATTTGTGAACTTCAATAAATGCAACACAGATCTGATTTTTTTTTTTTTTTTTTTTTTTTTTTTTTAATGCATGTCGATAATGCAGATGGTTTGTCGAGGAGTGTTTTGAATGTATAGAAGTTTAAAATGTGTCGGCAACTCTCAATGTTGAAGTTGTTGTGCTTTATGTTTTCATCGGCTTGTGAGTTTTTATACACAAAAAGCAACAAGATTATATTGTATTTTCTTAGTATTTTATCACTAGTCCCTGGTGATGTTGTCCTTCCTATGACAATCATGTATCATGCAGCAGATCAAGACCTGAAACT
This sequence comes from Parablennius parvicornis, assembly GCA_900302745.1. Lineage (NCBI taxonomy): Eukaryota > Metazoa > Chordata > Actinopteri > Blenniiformes > Blenniidae > Parablennius > Parablennius parvicornis. The sequence goes on from OMNM01042099.1 coordinate 10,041, forward strand.
GAGTTTATTGAGAAATGATATGACGATCGACCTGCATTTATTTGTTGGTCAAGTGTTTAAAGAATACTTTAGTTTTCCATGTTGGGATTGCTTTTTATAGGTATAATACTGAATGTATTTGACTATTTCATACTTTTAAACAAAGAGTGTAATTTATTTAGTTGTCGTGTGAAGCCTAAGATCATAACTTCATATTTTTAAGTTTTCTTCTCCTACCGGCTGTACTTGTCAAGCATTCAGAAATAGTTCTCATGGTTTTAATTACAAATGTTTTTCAACCCACATCTGTTTCTTTACTTTTAAGACAAACACACACAAACACACACACACACACACACACACACACACACACACACACACACACACACACGATCCCCTCAGTGATGATTGAAATTCGAGATCAGTTAAAGTGAAAAGAAGAACCATCCTAGTGAGTTACCAAGGGTTACAAACTGCACCATGACTATTAATAGACCATCATAATAATGACACTGCTGTGGGCTTTGACAGCAGGAGATTTTAAACGCCGTCTCTGCTCCTTTATGCCACGATAGTATGAGAATCGCTCACCTCATTGTTCCAGTCCTGGTTAATAGTGTTCCCACCATCTGTTCAAGGTTCAACCGGCGCTACATGGCAGTGCGTTGCATCATGACAAAGTCATGCCAGACTTATGTAACACTGTGTCCTCCACGTTCTTAATTTCACTTTGTCACAAGCACTGTTGTTCAAGCACCGTTTGTCCTTCTTAAACTTCAATTTCAGGGGTTTTATATGTTGTATCTTACACACTTAGGGGGGTATGTGTTGTTCTAAATAACTCAAGCAGTATTTCAGTTGGACGCTAAAGTGTCATTGAAGGAAAGTAGGGTTTTTGAAGCAGGGAGAGACCCTGATGTGGCCATGGAAGTATTGATTGAGGTGGATACTGATAGCCTTGCTGTTATTCCGTCCTCATGGTCAACTGTGGTACCATCATAAAAGACATGCCTGTAAATGTAGCATTTTCATTGGCAGTCAAACCATGTATTAATCCCAGAATATTACTTGAAAATGCTTTTTATTGAAGTACTTACACTAAACTGGTATCTATACTTGTATCCTGGAATAAAAACACTTTCTGAATGTGATTTGAAATATAAACTGAACAATATGTTGCCACTGCAATCTGTCATTTTGCCATGGAAATTTGCTTCATTGATAAACGTGAGCTATTTAGAAATCTATTGGATAAATAGAGAAAACAGGAAATTCAGCATTCATGCTGTGTGGGTAAATTTGGAATAACTTGATGAAGCTGTGTCATGGGATGGGCGGATTATTAAAATATAAATGGCCTCCATCTTGGGATAGAGTGCCCAGCTCTTATAAGTATATGATTGTGACGATGATGATGATGATGATGATGATGATGATGATGATGATGATGATGATGATGATAATCATCAAACTGCTGCACAGGTGCAGACACCACCCACTCGTTCCGATTTGCAACAAAGGTGGCTGTGAGGCTGGTTGCTGCATTTGGATTAAAATGAGACAGCAGGAAGCCTTCAGCAGTTTCCTGTGATTCCCAGGCAGCTCAGTGGAGACTTCCTCTCCAGGCAGTGGCTGCTGGCAGCATGACATTTCTAGTTTACAATTGATCTGGGGATAAACTAACCGCATGGGGCAGATTTATAAACAGAGGAAAACGTAAGTGCTACATCTGTGTCAGACACAATGATGCACAGCTGTAGAATATGGTTACACTATGTGTTTGTTATACAAATCATTAAGTCTGACGGTGTAGTTCAACACTGCTGCAGTGAAACATGTGCATTTATTACTGTTGGGGGAGCTTGTTGTCCTTGTGGGGACAAACACTGACGTTAGTTAGTAGTTACAGCTGACGTTGGAGTAAGTCTGCCAGGAATGAATGTAATCTGATGCAATGTCCCCAAAAGGTATGAAAACACACCTTGTGTGTGTGTTTGTGTGTGTGTGTGTGTGTGTGTGTGTGTGTGTGTGTGTGTGTGTGTGTGTGTGTGTGTGTGTGTGTGTGTGTGTGTGTGTGCGCGTGTGTGTGTGCGCGCGCACGCGCGTGTGTGTATGCAAGCAAACAAACAGATGGACTTAAAGTTCACGACTTTCATAACAACTTGAAACATGCTGACGGGTGAACTCTCACTGATATCAAAGTGAACACTGCCACCTGCTGGACTAACAGAATCAAACACCCCAGATGAGTCTCATTTAACAAGCATTGACAGAAACATGAGAAACAACACACAGAATGAACAAGAGAAGTCGTCAGTGTTACAGTGGTTCACGCTCTCGCCTCACAGTGAGAAGGTCACGGGTTCAAATCCAGCCCACCAGTGGGGAGTTTGCATGTTCTACCCCCATGTCGTGGGTTTCCTCAAGGTTCCTCTCACAGTCCGAAAACATGCATGTGAGGTTGATTGGTGATGCTAAACTGAAGACCCACACGTGGCTCTGTAGCCAACTTGCCTGCAGTGACGTTTAACATCCAGCAGGTGTCAGTATCGAGCAACACAGTCACACCACACAAACACAGTATCGACGCCTCATGAGGTCTCAGCCACCATCTCTGAACTGTCAGCTGGCGTCTGTACGTCATCTCACGAGACGTGAAATTTGGGGTCAGTCGGACAATGGACAAGTTATGTAGACTGTACTTCCTGTTTCCAGCAGGTGGCACTATAGCTCATGATTGTCACTGGGATGTAGCTGTGATCGGGGGGGGGG
>OMNM01042114.1:0-68929 GCA_900302745.1 Parablennius parvicornis
AGACTGCGACAAGTCCTGTTCTTTGTAAAGAAAAAAACAACTCTTCCAGAGAGCGTCACTCTGGCTCTCAAGACGAAGAGCTAGCCGAAGAGCTAGCCAAAGAGCTAGCCAAAGACCTCGCCAACGGCAAAGACCTCAAGAAAAACTACAAAGAGCTGAAAGCTGAGAGGAAGAAAGCCTGTCATTACAATAAACATTTGAAGAGGCAGGTGCAGGACCTGGAGAGAAAATTGCAATCTCAGAGTCTTGGAGGAGAAAATCAGAGCTGCACAGATAGACACTGACAGATTTCTCAAGGAAAACCAAGATCTCCAGCAACAACTGAAGTCCAAGACTGTAAACCACTGGAGAAGAACTACCAGGCAACAAAGGCAGAGAACAAAGCCCTGGTCCGAAACAACAAGGCTCTGCAGGAGAAGGTTCTAGAACTCCAGCTCAAAGTCTCCAAGAAAAATGACTTTGAAGAAAAATACAAGGTCGAGCAGGAGAAGAACAGAGAATTACTGATACTCAGAACTGAGCTCCAGGAACAGGAGCTGAAAGAGGAACTGAGGAATGTCACTCAGATGGAAACTGGCATCTCAAACCTGAAGGTTCAAAATGAAATGATTTTGAATGAAACCCAGATGCAGCAGTTCAACATAATGGAACTGAAGAAGCAGAATGAAGACGCACGTCTTCATTGTAACAAAAACAAGGACCTCAAACCTGAAAAAGATGTGAGTTCACAGGAAGCTGAGCTCAAACTAGGGGACAAGCAGAATTCTAAGACCAACCTGGGAAGCACGGAGGCAAATGAAGCAAATACTGCTTTGCTCCAAACCCAGGCTAAGATAGAAAATACTGAGGCTTGAGTGAAGATAAGTCAAGCTGAACTTCTCAGCCTCCCGGCGAGAGTCCATGCAGGTGTAACACTCCAACCGAACACAGTACAGCATGATGAGAGGACAGGCATTAAAGTGATCAAGGTCTTGTGTGGATCTTTCCACCAAGGGAGCAGGTGCTATATATAAGTATGCCAGAAATCAGTGCACGGCTATAGCTGCAGACAGCTTAGCAAAACACAAGATTACCAGCGTGTTTGTATGGCACAAGGATGATCTTGATCATGCAGTGGTGTTAGGTGATCAGGTATATACGTGTTTGTGTGACTCCAAAACCTTTACACACCCTTCACATCTACTGTCTATCCCAGACTTGCCACCCAAGTTCACGATAGATGGACAAGTGTTAGGGTTTACCAAGGTCTCACAGTGTCAGCCAATATAGACAAAAATGAGAGTGAATTATTCCCGGTTGAATAAATAATTCTTTGTGCCTGCCTATGGCAAGACGCAAAGATCACTATTCCGAGGACGCAGAGCAAACATTGTATAAAAAATGTTCAGAGCCATTGAAATTTCAATTCGTAACTAGTCCTGCACCATTTGAAGAAGGTAAACACGCGTGGAAAATTTGGGACTAGTGTGCCAAGCGTCTCGAATAACCGTTTCCAAAAAGTATGTGAAAAACAGTGAATAATTTCATTGGAACCGAGTGAAAAAAAACCTAGAAAATACCAGAGGACTTTTTTTTGTCTGCTTCCCAATACCCCCTAAATACTGCCCACAGCCTAGCATGCTAGTTAGCATGTTAACAATGTTTGTTCAATTGAGCTGATTTTTGGGGGAAAGCCTAAGGGGAGGTTATGGATCACTAGCTAATTAGTTAGGGTTACATGTGTGTAATATTAGCACACTCACATGGTAACTCATGCTACATGAACATGCTAAGGTGTGCTGTGAGGTATACTACATACAGTGCCCTGCGAAAGTATTCGGCTACCTTGAACTTTTAGACCTTTTGCCACATTTCAGGCATCAAACATAAAGATATAAAACTGTAATTTTTTTTTTTTAAAACTGAAAAACTGAGCGTGAAAAATTATTCAGCCACCTTACTTTCAGTGCAGCAAACTCTCCAGACGTTCAGTGAGGATCTCTGAATGATCCAATGTTGACCTAAATGACTAATGATGATACTCTCTCCATAGGACAACAATCAGTCGTATACTGCACAACTCTGGCCTTTATGGAAGAGTGGCAAGAAGAAAGCCATTTCTTAAAGATATCCATAAAAAGTGTTGTTTAAAGTTTGCCAAAAGCCACCTGGGAGACACACCAAACATGTGGAAGAAGGTGCTCTGGTCAGATGAAACCAAAATTTAACTTTTTGGCAACAATGCAAAACGTTATGTTTGGCGTAAAAGTAACACAGCTCATCACTCTGAATACACCATCCCCACTGTCAAACATGGTGGTGGCAGCATCATGGTTTGGGCCTTCTTTTTTTCAGCAGGGACAGGGAAGATGGTTAAAATTGATGGGAAGATGGATGGAGCCAAATACAGGACCATTGTGGAAGAAAAAGTATTAACTTAAGGGGGCTGAATAATTTTGCACGCCCAATTTTTCAGTTATTTGTTAACATTTTTTGAAATATCCAATAAATTTCGTTTCACTTCATGATTGTGTCCAACTTGTTGTTGATTCTTCACAAAAAATTAGTTTTATATCTTTATGTTTGAAGCCTGAAATGTGGCAAAAGGTCGAAAAGTTCAAGGGGGCCGAATACTTTCGCAAGGCACTGTATCTACGGATGAGGCATTATATGGAGCACATTATAAAAAAACAAACTTTGAAGAGGTAGAATGAGGAATTATCAAGATTTTTATTTTGGCATTTGAATCAGACCCCTGAAAGAAATTAATCACAAATGTATAAAGCAATAGAAAATTTAAAAGGGGACAGTACTATATATGTAAAAGAAAAGTGGGAGAAAGAGGTTGGCAGGATGATATTGGAGGACTGTTAAATGGTCTGTGAGCAAACATGGAAGACAACATGTTCCCTCTCATGGAGGGAATATGGATGGCAAACTATAATGATATACTTTATTTTCACCAGCCCAGCAGAAATCTCAAGATATGAGATGTTGGAGACGATTTGGTAAAAATAAAGCTACTCATTTCCATATCTTGTGGGACTGCCCCTATATCATAACATATTGGCATGACTTAAAGGGAAATATGGAGAAGATTCTTAAAAGGCAATTTCTCATTTTCGTTTGAAGATATATACCTTGGTAAAGTGAGCCAGGAAATGACAAGTACAGATGACAAATATTTATGTAGAATAATGCTGGTGGCAGGAAAGGACACCATCACCGAGAACTGGCTAAAAAAGGATGCATCGGAAAAGGATTGGATAGAGGTTATGCAAACCATTTACAATATGGAGAAGCTGACTCTCTCAGTCCGACTTAAACCTCAAATATGTAAGGAAAGGTGTAAAAACTGGATTGAACACATATCAGCATGAGAGAGATCTCAACCCATCAAGGCAACGACACTGTATAAAGACACACCCCCACCTCCCCATCTCTGCAATATATGCTACAAGTAAATTTTTGGTTTACACATGTATATGTATTGGTATGTATAGGTATGTAGGTGTGCGTATATGGGTATGTACATGTGTGTGTATATATGTATATGGAAATGTGTATATATGTATATATGTGTACCTAGTTTTTTCTTTGTGTTTTTTTTATTTTATTATCCTCATTATTTATTTATTTATTTTTTTTGTTCGTTAACTCTCTTCATTTAACTTTTGTCTTGTTTCACCTATGTATTTCTCTGCTGTTTATTAATTTCACAATGTAAAAGAAAGGAAAAATAAGATATGTTTGGATGATGATATGTTTGCCAATATTACGAAGTCTGTCACGGTACTATTTTGATTTGATTCACAAGCCTGTAATCAGTATGATGTGATATCATATGCCCATCTCACACAATAATTTACACCAACTCACAAAAAACAACTGAAAGATGATTTTACTATTTTATTTCTAAAGTCTTTCAGGTATCATGCATTAAATAAACATTTTAAACAGTATTAAGTTCTTAACAAGTTAAGACTTGTTCACTATAGTCTCACATTTCTCATGTTTAAGTGCATTTATTTTTATCTGTTAACTTAAACAACACTGTAATGTCTCATATCTTTACAAATGAAATATGAAATAGCACCTGTGATACTCATCACTCTTGAGTTTTTGGAAAGAAACTGGTCAAAGCTTGTGTGACATCAGACACTGTGACTGGAGCTAGCTAGGGTTCGAACCCGTGCTTCTTCTTTAGGTGCCTGGCCAAGTTCGTTGTGTTCACCGATTATTTTAACTCGCACTGGCACTGTTTGCATATGCCGTTAGTTTTTTCTGTTGAGCCATCTTTCCGTCGGAATCTGAAATATTTCCAAATTGCCGTTTTATTTCCATGAGGTGAGCGTATGTCATCGTCGTACTTTTTTGGGCTGCTATTCATTAAGGCGGTGGAAGTGCGCAGGAAATTGTGACACAGACGTACAGACGTGCTATGTGAAATTCAAAATGGAGGCCTATCTTAAAGATGACGATGTAGATCGATGTAATTGTGTCATTAATAAATGAATCGATGTATTGATGTGGATCGATGTATTGTTACACCCCGACCAGGAACCAGTGCCATTAAGCTTTTTTCCAGTAAAAAAAATAGCGGGACAACAGACGATGAAGTCATGAAATCTTTGTCTTTGTTCAGTGCCACAAACTTCCTGTGGCTTCTTTTGAGCTTAGCTGCACACTAAACCACAAAAAAACATGGCAGCACCTCTTTGTTTTTAGTTTGTCCTCTCCGGATCGGATGGGAAGTGCTGTGTGTAAGCAGACTCGCTGTGACATCGGTGGCAGGCGCCTCCCTTTCCCTGGAGCTCAGGAAGTGGGAAACAGGTCAGGAAGTGTGTTTTAGGGAGATAGTGTATTTCCTGTTGTCGAGGTGGAATGACTGTGTAGTTCTCAGAGTGAGGTCTGATTTTTTTTTTTTTAATTTATTTACACAAGGGCGGTTTCCACGAGGGGTTTTCATATTGTATGTTACCACACAAAGAAATCAGCCCTCATGATTGTCTCCATATGTGATAATGATATCATGGGCTGTTTTTTATTGTGGTCTCCTAGAATTGGACTTTAACTGGGCAATTTAACCAATTTCACCTATTAAATCACTTGATGCTTTGAAAAACTAGATTTTCCCTTTAAGTGAAATATCTATCTACATTGTCTATATAGAATCTGATCTCTAAAGCAATTTCAAGATGTTCACTGTGAAATCTTTGCTGAAACTGACAGATTTGAATTAGGGTTTAAAAAAAAAAGGCAAAGCACAAAAGCCGCAGTTCCACCATGCTATTTGTGCCAGGATGGGGCGGAGTGGGATTTTGTGTTGTCCCACCGAAAAAGTTGTGGATGGTACGTGAAAAAAAATGCGGCCAACGGCTACGATTTTCCATCATCCCTTGGCTGAGATACCTAGCACGGGTCAACGGGTCTGTGAGGAGGAGCCACAATGCAGCCGGCTGCTGGTTGGTAGTGATGATCGTCAATCTGGACTTGCCCGCAATATTTAAAATATTTCATTGGCAGTAAACTGTCCTGTTGTTGTTTACATACGCTGCTTTGCGCTTGTGGGTTGTTTTGTTAATTGGTTTATTGAAACATCGGCATGCAACACAACATCGCTGTGGTTCAACCAAATGCAGATGCTCCTCAGTAACAGGACAGGAGGAGATTCAGTGGGAGCTGGACGCTGCTGTTCACAAGATAAATTTATGCTGTGTCACGGAGAACAAGGCTCACTGTTTTGCATCCCCGCATCATTCACAACCCCACCTACATTTTAATCGTACTTTCTTCAGTGGAATTGCACGACACTGTTGGGCTTTGATGCGCTTTGCCGTACGGTAACCTCCCACCCCACTCCAGGACGTTCTGTGCGGTGGAACCACGGTTTAAGACATTAACATACTATGGAAGTTGATGTCATTACTTTTATTTGATGTCATGCAGCTTTCTACACTTTCTGGAGTAGAAGTAAGAAACTGCCCGTAGTTTTTACTTTAAAAGCATCTTACTTACATTATTGGTGGAAGTGGGTGCGTCCTCCAGTGTTTGGCCTCACTGTTATGTTTTGGTAGAATCGGATATTGGAGAGGGCAACCTTGAAGGCCTCAAGTAGAAAAAAATAGCTGGGAAATAAAGAACCGTCCACAATGCTTATGGTATTTTGACTGTGGTGATTGGCTTGGTTCTATTAGGAAAATATATGAAGACACTTCAGCTTGAAAAGGTTTCCACCCTTCAAGTTTGATTTTGACTGACAAATCTCTTTGTGAAAGAGCCACCTAGATTAATCATAATTACATGGGGATAGATCCTCTGCATATGTAGAAGTTGTATCGGAGCTTCAATTAAGGTTTAAACATCTACTGTTGCTTTATGAATATTTTTTATGTCCATCAAGGCTTAATGGAACGAAATTTTTTTTTTTTTAATTACAATTATGAGTCAAACGTTCATTACGTATTGGCTGTTTGTTGACATGACAATGGAGCTATGAACCACTGAAAGCGCAGCTTTTCGAAAACGCTGCGTCTCTGTGTGGACAGTGAAAATGCTGCTACTGTGCATGCACACCCTGGCCGTGGTAAATAGTTCTCCTGCACATGCTAAATAGTTGTACAATCAGAACAATGTTTCCTCCACTGTCATGACTCCCAGTCCATATTCTCCCTCGACTTAGTATTTTTTCTCCCCTGAAGACCACGTAAGTTTTCATTGCTCTGATGGACCCCTGCATTCTTTACAATACAGTAGACCAGCGAACCCGATAACTGCAAACGCCCTGTACTGAGTGGACAAATCACCATGCACAGACAGGTTTTAACTGTTAATACACCTTAATGAGCAGACAACCCGCCATCGTGCACAATGGGCAGGTTTACATTGTAAGTTTCAAGCTAAGCGGACACACAAAATGGCCAAAATACTTGGACTCGACCCGATTATATGAATATTTGGTTGTTATGGTGGTATCCTGATACTAATTTTGAGATGTAATTAATCACCACCTTCCCCGTAGCGCAATGCTGCACTGTGACACTCCTTTCAGCTTCACTTTTACTTTCGCTTTGATACACCTGAGGAGTCAAACATAAGGCCCCTGGGCCAAAACCGGCCACAAAAAGACTTCAATCTGGCCCCACAAACGACCAAGCAAGGTGATTACATAGGATTTACAGGAGTTTTATGTTTTTACGTGGGCAGCATGGCTTGGTTGGTAAAGCCGTCGTCCAACCAATCAGAAGGTTGCAGGTTCGATTTCACCTGGCTGCATGCTGTGTCCTTGGGCAAGACTCTGAACCCCAAACTGCTCCCATTGTAGTGACAATGCCTTGCATTGCTGCTGCCTCCATTTGTGTGTGAATGTGATGAACTATGTAAAGCGCTTCGGATCATTTATTGAGATTTCACAGGGATTTTGAACCAGAATGTTGAATTGAAATGATTTATATGTTGACATTATAGTTGTTTTCAGTACTAGTTGATCTTGCAAAAATATAGACAATTTCAACACGGACACTGCGTGCCACAACAAAGAAAATGTTTTCAGTGTAAATTCAAAGGTTATATAGCGACAGTTATATACCCACTCGAGATGAAACTGGACTGTATGTCACCCCTGAAATAAAATGTGATTGGCACCTCTGCATTCCACTGAAATTTACCTGCCATTACCTACCTGTCTTTCAAAAAGGTATGTATCTTCCCTAACATATTTGGTGTTTGGCTAGTTCAATATCAATATCAATTTGTCTTCATGATCTGTCCTTCTGAAGAGAGGACACCTGTCTTTAGGGGACACTTGCCCTTGGTTTTAGGACGTCCCCTCTATCAGAGGTTTTACTGTACATGAAAGCAGGAGCCTTCAAAATAAAGTATAAATAATTTTTTTGAAAGAACTTATGTATCTTGGTCTATCTGAGGCCCCATTAACACAATGTTTTCAAGTGAAAACGAAAAGCGTTTTGGTTTTCCATTTAAATGACGGGTGCTTTGAGTCACTCTAAAAGCAGCTTTTTGAAATTTGTTTCCAAGGTGGATCTTGTTGAAAACACTCTGATTTGGTCTCTGTAGAAACTGGGTAAGTTACAACTTTTCTGAAACACTGATACTGTGCATGTGCACCACGGCCTTAGTAAATAGTTCTTCTGCACATGCTGACTAGGTGGACAATAACAATGATGGCGGTTCCAGAGTGTCATGCTAACTATAAGGATTTCAGTGTTTCTGCTGTTTCTGTGGAAATGGACATGGTTTTTAAAACACTGCTGTAAAAACGTTTCTGAAATGAAAATACAAAAACAATGCATTCTCACTTGGACTGTTTTCTTGTGAGTAGGGCCTTATTGTCTTCACGTTAGCATCATTTTTAAGCTTTATGGATCTGCTTTTGTGTTGCTGGAATGCTACAGAGTAAGATTTTCTGTGATTGTTTTGAGTTTTGACCTATAAAGTCAAATTTTCAGTAACGTTGCTTCGCAGTATGAAGCTCGGTGAAAAGATGCTGCGAGTTCATGCCTCTGTACGCGCCATGTTCATGCTTTATTTGAAAAGGTCAACAGAATGGTCCCGGTTGGTACTCGTTTCGACTGCGGGCCGGTGATTGTGCCAGCCTGGTTATTAGTAGAGCCTCTCACGTCAGCCATCACGACAGTACTGTGAGGTCACAGTCATGCAGCGGTTGACAACTGTGTGCATTTATCCTTGTTTGTATTGTTCTTCGACCCCTCCATTCCTTCAATTCATTCGTTTTCTGATTCTCCCCTCAATGCCTCAGCGTCACCATGGTAACAATGTAGCCGCAATGAACTCAATGGAGAGGCCTCCCTCTCAGACTGGCACTGTTCTGGTAACTGACAGGCTGGCATAAAGAGGGTGTTTGCAGTAGCAATACGTTCCTGTCGTCTGGGAGCTCAGAATCCCTAATTTGGAATGCCGGCACTTCATTGGAAAAATGGCTGTAGTATTGTAAAGTTGGGAAAAAAAACTTCAGTGAAGATGTTTTGCATTGAAGAAAACCTTGTAAAATGTCAGTGGGCATTGTAGTGGTAAATTTTAAAAAAAACAACTAAATTAAAACATCCATCAGAGGCATTAAGGGGTTTTGGCGGGTTCTACAACTCTTTTTTTTCTGCAAATGGAGCTTTCAGATCTTTCCTTTCTCAACTTGGAATTCTAACCTCAAGGGGCCGGACCTTCAGATCTTTCCTTTATCCGCTCTGAAAATTCTAAGAGTTGGTCCTCGAAAGGGTGGAGCTTTTACAACATTCCTTTGTCAACTCAGATTCTCAACCCCAAGAAGGTTTTGAAACCTTCCACCCACTCTTGAAACAACTCAAAATTTAGATCTAAAAGGCTTCAGGGAACTTTTATATCCTCAAAGCCGTTATTGATGTTTATAACGTATCTGTGCATATGTGTGTGGTTTCATTGCAAAAACAGCCAACAGTGCCACCTCGTGTACTGGCATGTGTAAAATTCTGGTCCCCCATCTAACCACATTGTTTTCAGAATACACAATCATCGTGATTAAAATGTTGCCATGTAGACTCATAACGTCGATGAAAGACGATGCAAAAACTATGCTTTTTTACTTGTAAGTGTAAACGAGGCCTCTATTGGATGTTGCAGGAAGAATAAATACTATGCAGCTTTATTGATCACTGTATAATTGTAAGCACAATCACGAGCTTCTGTTGCTAATTATGAGCTAGCTTTTTATCGTATTGTTGCAGTTAAAATGATCCCAGTGCTATCCCAGCTGTTTATATTAATCAATTCTATATTTATGCTTCCATGTTAAATCGAGCTGCTTCTTCCACCTCTGACCCTTTCCTCTCACCGTCTTGCACCCCTGATCGTTGCAGCCCAGCATGAGTGTCAGAGTTCCGCCTGCGTCACCTTCTCGCTGTGTGTGTGTCCCTCTGTGACACATACCCACACCTGATTGGATGCGTAACCTTGTGACTCATTTTAAAGTACTGATTTATAGCATTATCCATTAACAAGAGTTGGCCTCTCTTTCTTACCATCCGTTACAATCACTTCTTTTTAACTGGAGAAGAAACACCTTCGTCAACTAACTTGCATCTTCCGCCTGATGTAATTTCACTAACATACAGATTATAGAGCATCTTCCTCCATAAACTGATGAAACTCGAGCTGAATTGAAGGACTGAATCAAAATACAATAATACAGATGCATGCACCTTTGTACAGACACACAGGCAAAACCTGTAACACAGAAAGTTGTCTTTAGTTTTAATACGGGGAATTTGTATTGTTTTTCTCTGTGATCTCATGCAGGAAATCCACAGTTTGCAGACAGCGAGCAGACCAGCATAGTAGCACTGTGGCTATGTAACTTTCCATGACAACATGTCCACTGTTTAAATGTATTTTACACTCAAAACACCACGAAGCAACACTGCAACGTGCAATGTTTGCAAACCTGTTGTACAGTGAGGCGGCCGCTCTGCAGCCAGGCATCACAGTTTTAAAACGCCAGCTCGCTGAGGAGAACAGCACTGAGTATGATCATCCACACTGTCAGCAGGAGATTCACACCTCTGTGAAGCTCTCTCCTACTCCACACTAAACTCTGTGAAAATTGCTCCAATTGTCGGTGCTGCATTAGTGCTGGAAACATTGTTTGTGCTGCCTTGCTAAAGCATTACTATAGGAATTGATAAAGTGATTCTGAGGTTTTAAAGATATAACAAGTTTATTATCATGATAATGATATCACGCAGACCCCAACATTGTCCAGATTGAAACAAAAAAGGTTTGTACTACTTCCTTTTCTGACCTCATACTAACCTCAAGTTGCCTTTTGGGAGCAGACATGCAAATATTTGTACATTTCATTCTTGTCTGTAGAGAGTTTATTGTAGCCTCATATAAAATGAACAATAATGATAATAATATTAAAGTAAGACTTTTGGTATCACAATAGTATTTGTATTGGCAGATATCCAAATTGAGGTAGTGGGATCAGGTAGAATGTGAAAAAATGAGGATCGATTTGACTTCGGCCGTCAGAAATACCGAGTTTCCATTTACATGACATTTCACTTTTATTTTTGTGTTTTCATTTTAAGAAAAGGTTTCAGTTCACACAGCAATGTTCTGATAACAATGTTCGTTGACACATAAATTACAGAAACGCTGAAAACAATTTAGTAAGCATACCAGGCCATAAGTTTGCACTGTTTGTTTTTGTGATGAATCCACACACACATGCAGGAGAGAACAATACAATATATAAACATTAACGATTAGAATACACCGACTTTCGTATGGACAGATGACCAAGTTGGATTGTTATTACAGTGACTGTCAACTAGAAAATTACAAAGTCTCAGAATATGGACTGGGAGTCATGAGACTCTGAAGGAAACATTGTTATTGTCCATGTCCTGAGCGTGGTGTGCATGTGCGGTAGTTGCATTTTCAAAAAGTTGGGTTTTTATCCATCTATACAGAGACAAGTTCGTAGCATTGACAAAAAGTTGTGTTTTCACAGAAACAGCCATAATGTTTTACAAAAGTTGCATTTCACACCGTTTCACAGAGATGGAGTTGCAGTCCTTTCAAAAAGTTTAATTTTTTTGAGATTGAGCGTTTTCAACACATTTCAGTGGCTCCAAGAACTTTTGTCTTGTAAATGGATGCCCAAACTGCGATGAAAGTTTACGTTATGTCAATGGGGCCTAAATCATTTCTGACTTATCCAATCTGTTAACAAAACCTGTTTTTTATCAAAACCCGTCGACAAATTTCTGAGTTAACACATTAACCAACAGCAATGGTATGTCCGAGCTGAGGTAAACAGACTGGAGTTTGCATTTAAGCTTTTTTAAACTGCCTCTTTTTATCCTCAAGCACTACAAAGTGAGTCCAGTGTGGATCTTTTAATGTTCTCTTAAAAGTGCGAACTGTCTTGACTCCTCTAAAGTTTGACTACGACACAATCTCTGAAAACTCTCAGGAGTCCCTGACATTCCACCCAATCTTCACCGAATATCTATCAGGTTACCTGACCTTCTCTGTCTGGAATTCTCCACTCAGAACTCCATTTACATTCCAGGCATTCCCTGACCGACAAGAGCCCTGAAGCCCTCAGACAGAGTGCAAGCAAGCACGCACGCACAATGTGTTACTCTGCATCTTCTTAAGGTAGCACTCTAACATATATTGATCAAAAGTGTAATTTAAGGCTGTAAAAATGCTATAAAATAGTGTAGCAATCAATTATCTGATCAAATCTGCAACCTAAACATCAGTTGTAGGCCTGCAGCTCTGGAATTAGTGCTCTCTCTACACACCCGCAATGAGAAACCACAACAACGTATTGCCAAAAGCTCGTGAAGCACTGATGGGGACTTGGAATATGTCATATTTGGAATGTGCGCAGATGGTGTTTTGCATTGGTTGGGATCTTGTGTTTTTCTCTGTATGATCACAAAATACTATGGGACTGAACTTGATGGCACATGCTAAGAATAACAAAAAAAAGTAATTGTAATTAGATTAATTTTGTCCCAGGATCCTCAGCTGATGTCTCTTCAGAGAGTTCAGGAAAAAGGCTCCATATAAAAAGCTTTTTCCTAATAGATATCTCATATTTTGCAGATCTGGTTTATGAGGAGTTTGCATGTTCTCCCTGTGGGTTTCATTTGAGACAGAATAGTGACTGTTTTAATATCCCACACGTGTGAATTTGAGTGTATGTGATGGACAAACTTTCAGGCCTCATTTTCACACTAATGGCACTTGAATCCACTGGATACGCAACCTTTTGAAAACACCCCGTGGAAGCGGGAGGAAACAACTTTTCTTTAACGCTGCTACTCCACGGACCCTTCTTTAGCAAATACACAGAGCAAAATGTAAACACATTATTGTTTTTTCTATGAGCTGAACTCAAAGATATATTTCTATATACACTAAATTTCTCTCAAATTTATTTTGCAATTCCCAAGATAATCCATCCACCTCACAAGTGTGGTATAGCAAGATTCAAGACACTGGACACAATCAAGGTAGGACACCATGAAACGTGCAGTTTTTTTTAAAAGAAATCAGTCTTTTGTGTTTGTAGAAAAATTATAAGATCTTTCAGTTCAGCTCATGAAACATGGGAGCAAAAACAAAAGTTTCTATTTTTGTTCAGTGTATTTCAGGTGGACAATCAGAACAAAGTGTCCTCCAGAGTGTCATGACACCCAGTCCATTTTCTCATGGAACTTTGAAGTTTTGTAGTTGACAGTCACTGTAATGTCAATCCAACTTGGTCCTCCATCCATATGAAAGTCTGTGTACAGTAAAACCTCTAATGTAGGGACGCCTTAAAATCCAATGGCATGTGTACCCTGAAGACAGGTGTCCCCTTGTCAGAGGGACAGGTCACGCTGACAAACTACAGCATACGGCCAGAATGAACCAAACACCTAACATGTTATGGAAGGATCACCTCGCTTTAATTTAAGACATTATTGAATACAGTGCAATACTGTATATACAAAAGAATTACAGTACTGTACAAATTAAATTAAATATGAATACAGGTACCTGTACTGTATACATTACTGTTTAAAATAAATCTTAAAAATAATTATAAAATTCTTAATAGAATAATTATATTCAGTACAGTACATAATAAAGGTACTGTATAAAAAATATTCAGTTGAAAACAAGATGGAATAATACAACAACATATTATACCATATTTTTCAAACATAAAACCACTTCTCCCTGCACCTACTGGCCAGGTAGAGAAATCCTAGCTTTGAACATCCAGTTGATGGCATTAATATGCCAGGGAAGCATTGCCAAGACCATGGACCATGGACGAAGAAGACAAAGAAGGAATCCAAGATGGTGGCCGACCTCGCGAAAATGGACATTGAAACTTGTAGTATTTAGGCTGTTTTAGTATCTGCTTGGCTTCGAATCTGCCAGGAAAACCTGTCCGTTGTCCGTGTGAGGCAGGTTGGCTGCTCATTAAGGTGTATTTCCAGTTAAATATGTGTCCCTGCACAGCAATATGGCCGCTCTTAAAGGGGTCGCTCCTCAGAGGTTCTACTGTCCTCCCATTGTTAATGTTTATATTAGTATTGTTCTCTACTGCATGTGTGTGTGGTTTCATTATTGAAACAAAAGGTGTCAACTCACGGCGGAACGTGTTGACGACATGATTACGTCCACCGAGGATGTAATAAAATCACCTGCGTTTCATTGTTTATTTATTTATTTGTCTGTCTGTCTGTTGGCAGGATTGTGTCTTCACCAAATTTTCACCAGCGATGGATCTTAGGCCCCAGATGACCCCATTAAATTTCATTATTAAAATTTTTAATTTTGGGAGTGATCTAGATCTTAATTTCAGTTTTTACGGTCTTAAGCAAATTGCGTCCGAAGTACTTGACAGATCTTCACCAAATCTTCACCACAGATAGATAATAGATTATAGAAGACTCAAATTACATTTTGGAAGAGATCCAGATCTGAATCTGGATCTGAATTCTGGACCTGGGTTTTAATTTCTGGGGTCTCAAATAAGGCTCACGCCAAAAGTGCATGACAGATCTTCACCACATTTTAATTCATACGTGTATCAATTGGCAAGATACTACCTTCAGATTGTTTCATGGAAACCGAATCCAGATGAAAGCTTGAAAAGCACTCCGAGAACGCAGACCTCCGCCAAATAGTGTTTTCAACCTTGAAATGTCCGAACCTCAAAGTGCCGCCATATCGTTATCTGGATGGATCCAGGCGAAATTTGGCACAATTCAGGATGATGAGGCTCCAAATATACGTGTCAAATTTCAAGAGAATCAAAACAAAATTCAATGAGTTATGATTTTTTTGAATCTCAGATAATCATCTGGATACAAAAAATATCAAAGATCCTGTTTTTCCCCCTTTATTTATCATTGAGCCGTTTTCAGAGCATATCTGATTGATCGTTGCAGTGATCTGTAGGATGGTCATATCTAGTGGGGTGCAAAATTTCATCCAGATCGGATCCAGAATAAGTTCAGGAAACATTCCAGAAGTTAACATTGGAAACCCAATTTACAGGTTTCAAAAAATCGTACTCATTGTATTTTGTTTCGATTCTCATGTATATTTGGAGGATCATTACCCTGAATTGTCCCAAATTTCGTTTGGATATGATCCAGATTAACGATTTGAAGGCACTTTGAAGTTGGGAAATTTTAAGGTTGAAAACGCCATTTGGTTCTCGGAGTGCTTTTCTAATTGCTCTTGTTTTCTGTGTTCTTGCCATTTCTATGTAAATCTCCATTGTTTTCAAAACGTTGGAGCATAAACATGAAACAAAAACGCAAAAACAATGCGTTTCACTTAAAATATTGTAGTGGAAACATTGCCTGAGAAACTTGTCGATGGATTTTGCTCAAAACTGTCACACTCATGGGTGACTGGACAAGAAAGAAGTGACTTAGTTTTTTGTGAAATTGCGCTCTCTGAGTACCTTCCTCTTGTTAAGATTGTTTTTTGTTACTTTTACAGAAACCATTTTCAACTGTGTTTTAGCAGAGCCTTGATTTCCTAATTTGTCAAGTAAAACATGCATCACATGTATACTTCCAAATGCTGAGTTTCTGAGCAATTCAATGAGAAATTTAGCGTAGAAGAGTTTTTATCTGTCCTGGCTCATTTGCTATAAATTCCAACGATGAAGGGTTACCTGTATGTAGGGATGCACCAATTCCCATTTTTTCACTTCCGATCCCGATACCTGAATTTGGATCTGCCAATACGATACTATTCCGATACCAGAGCTCTGTTTGCTGTAATAATAATATTATCATTAGTGTTGATTTTATGAGGCTCTAATAAACTCCTCTCTACAGGCAAGTATGAACTGTGTGAATGTATACATGTCTGCTCCCAAAAGACAATTTAAGGTTAGTATGAGGTCAGAAATGCTGTTCTCCTCGGCGAGTTGACGTATTAAAATGGTGAGCGGCCACCTCTCTGTACAACAGCTTTGCAAACATTGCAGGTTGCTGTGTTGCTTGGCAGTGTTTTCAGTATAAAATATGTACAAACAGCAGACATGTCGTGATGGAAAGTTGGTTAGCCACATGCTACTATGTTAGCCTGTTCGCTGGGTGCAAACTGGAATGGATTTCTGGACTCATTACTCCGCTTCAAATTGAGACCGGCCTCTATTCAGGAAATCCAGTCGACATTTTACAGCCGGCCGGCAGAGCAGCCAGTAACACTTGTGGAGTTATTTCAGCAGACAGTGAAACACAGAGGAGGCTCGTGGATCGGAATCTCCGCAGGTTGGATCGAAAAATTTCCGTTCCATGAATTACGTTGATATCGGAGCCCAAGACCGATATTGGATCAGGTCGGCCCCATCCCTACCTGCATGTTTATAAAACTCATTTAGTTTGTATTGAAATGTGTTGTGGTGTTTTTTGAATACATAGTCCAACTTGATCTCATTTGTTGTTTGTTGGCATCTATGGAAGGAACAGACTATTGGGATAATAAGATGGTGGGAACAGTCTTCTTGTGGTTTCTTGTGAAGCACCTGTGCTCCATAATCTCACTGTGTGTTTGCTTCTCTGTCAGATGCACATTCCTTCCCCCTCTTATCTATATTTTCTCTGTCTCTCTCTCTCTCTGTCCTCTTGTTCTAAAACAAGCACTGTATTGTGTGTGCTCAGCAGAGCAGCCCGCCCTCGTGTGTGTGTGTGTCAGCCTGTTAGACCATGTTAATCCCTTCAGAGGCCCGACTCACCTCCTCCCTGCCTCGCTCCCTCTTTTTTTTCTTCTTTTTTTTCTTTTTTTTAACCTCCCACTCCTCCCAGCCTTTATTGGTCGGGGTTGTCTTGGCAATTGCTCTGATTGGCTCTCCCATCTGTCGGTCACAGCCCACCCGGGCCAATCGCACGGGGCTGTAAACTCCCCTCTGACCTCACCGGATCAGACAGCAATCAAGCAGGCAACACACTTGTGCCCAATGAGCTCCCATGGTGCTTTGCAGCAGATCAATGTCTAAGTCGTGGCCCACACAGGCAAAACAAGGAGGAGCGCCGGATTAAAACTCTTTGTTGGTCACATGGTTGCAGTTTATATAGTACCTTACACTCTTTGAGTGGGCTATCACCAGTTTGGCTTTTGTCCAGGCATTTTTGCAGCAAGTGTAGCAGTTCCACTTGAGTTAGGATGTTTCCCATCCTCAGGTCTTTTTGTGGGTCTGAAACTTCGATTGCTCCAAGGTTGTCAATATGTCAAAGAAAATCAGGACAAAAGTTTTCAAAGCCCCTGGTTATGTATGTTGGAATGTGGGCGTGTCCACTTCAGTGTCCAGAAAAAGATTAGTTTCGCCTTCACAGGAAATAAAGATGTTTCAAAAGCATTTCCTTTAAATTTTAATTAGGGCAATTATGATTTTCAATTTCTAAATGTTGTAAATAATTATCTAAAATATATTCTAACTCGTAGTATTTTTGTTTTTCAGTACTTGTAATCTAAAATTTAAAGAAAAAAGTATAGAAGCCTTAACCTTAAAAGCTCCTTTAATTTGCGACACTCATTTGTCCCTAGAGACAGAAAGTCCCTTTCACAAAAACTGCTATAAAAAAATTATACATTATGTTTTTCCACTTTAAATGATTAAGTCTTTTAAAACTACTTCAGAATGAAACATACACATGTAATATTAATTAATTTTAAGCTTTTTTAACCCTTAAATGCCAGTGTGCTTATGCAAATATGCTTTTTTTTTTAATGGCAAAAAACACAAATATTTCCCAAAATATACATTTCAAGAAGTACTGTATTTCCTACACTATAGGGTGCACCTGAATATAAGCCGCACTCGCAAAATTTAAAAAGAAAAACAAAGATACATATATAAGTCGAACTGGATTATAAGCCGCAGATGCGTGTGTGTGTGATAGGCGGATAGAAAGAGAGCGAGAAATACACACAGAGGCTTTACACACCATTCACAGCTGTCCACGAGGTCACGAAGAGCAGAAATATCACTTTTAAGGCAGGTTTTGGAGAAGCAGAGGCGCTCAAAACGGCATGTATTTGCATGCGGAAGTAGAATCTGGCGGCATGAAGCCCGTGAACCCGTAAAAATCCATATATTAGCCGCATCGTTGTATAAGTCACAGAGTTCAAAGCGCAGCTTATAGTCCGGAAATTACGTTATTTGATTATTCTCTCTGTAGCTGCGTAGCTCGTCGTTTCCCCTCATCTCCCTTGTACTTCTCAAACTGTTCTCCATGTCTCGTTGAGTAGTGGCACTTCAGATTGTACTCCTTGAGAAGAACAACTTTTTCTTTGCAGGTGAGGCAAGTAGTATTTCCAGCAAACTCCATGAAGAAATATTGTAAAATCCATCTGTCTAGAAATTGTCTGTGTTCGTCATTCACCTTCCTTTTTGTCTCGGAACAAGACATCTTTGCCGTTACAGATACAAATCGTGCTCGCTTCTTCAACCACTCCCACTCAAGCAATTGAAATTATGTGTGACCCCACGGAAATATTTTCCTTTTTTCTTTTGTTTTTTTTTTCTCCCAATTATATACAAAGACTGTAATTAAAATTGGTATGGAACAACTATATGTATTTTTTATATATATATATATATATATAAAAAAAAATAGATGAACAGAAAAAAAAAAACAGGCCAATGAGATAAAAAAAATTTCAGGTGCGGAGGCCCAGCAGTTTGAGACCCCCGACTTAAGGTCAGGAGTCTCAAACTGCCGGCATACGGAAGGGAACACCCTTCCGTATGAACAGGGTGTTCAAATGAGCTATCACTCACTTCATATGGTCGTAAATCTCTGCGGCTAAATGGAAAAGTCTTCTTGAAAGGCAGCACAGCAGTGCAAATCGTTCCACTGACTGGCAGAGATGTCAGGTGAAGAGAGAACATGGAAACAGAAGAATTCTCCAGGTTACAAAGTATCAGGTTCTCAACTTAGCTGTTTAACAGCTTTTCTTCACAACTTCAAATCAGATTTATGTCTTGAATGTCTTTTTGTTGTTGGTGCACCTGTTTTGCTCTGAGTCTAGGTGAGTAGCTCTAGTAACCAGGACTCTGGGTGAGTTATAATTTAGTAATGATTTGGACAAAACTACCAACACGGGGCCAAAGTCGGACCAGCACTCATCACTCTGTACGGGCTCGTCCTGCAGCTTGAAGCTGTGAACCAGCTCCTTCAAACTCCAGTCCTTTCATCTGTTGCTTGTTATTAAGACCCCCAGTGGAGCTGCACCACTGTCTCACCTCAGCCCCACCCACCTGGCGCGTGCTGGTGAATGATCTGAGCTGTGAATTTTGTGGAATACCCTGTGGGTGTCCTCGGAGCGTTGGGGACTTCCCCACTCTCTCTGCTCCACCCTCTCATATTTGTTGATGTCAGATGTCCACCCGTGGGTGTGGGTGGGTGTGGGAAGAGGTAACTTTATCCAATATGGATGCACTGATCCACATTTTTTTCACTTCCGATCCCGATACCTTAGTTTGGATATCTACAAAAAATATTCCGATTACAAAAAGTCTGTTTGCTTTAAATATGATCATTATTGTTGATTTTATATGAGGCTGTAATAAACTCTTCTCTACAGGCAAGAATGAAATGTACAAATATTTGCATGTCTGCTCCTATTATAACCCAGTCTAGGGGCAAGGACGCAACATGGGAAGCGATGACCAATAGGGGATCGAATCCACTTCACAGGTGGGATCACCTCCACCTGCTGTCTGGCAGTGGGCAGGGCGAGCAGAGCTGCTGTGAAAAAAGATAGAGGACTCACGCAGAGAGTTGGGAACCGAAACAAAAACACAGGAGTACACAAACAGAACTAAAACATACGGCAAGGGCTGTCCCACCCCCCTTCCTAAATATCAGGCATTCCCCTATAATGCCTGATCAGCTAACACATTTTCTGTACCTTTTTTGTGCTGAATTTCCAGGTTAAAATCCTGGAGCAGTCTCTGGTTGGCACTTCTCATCTGGGTCAGAAACACAGGAGGGTTGTGGACCGTGTAGACCACCACGGGTGGGGGGAGGGGGGAATAACTTGGTTTGGTCTACTGCAGGCCTAGCAAACATGGCAGGAACAACTAAATCCGGTGACGTCACCATTCAAACCTTGCCAAAAGAAGCAACGCAGGATACGGTGGTAGGTTTTTTTTCATTCCGAA
Source organism: Parablennius parvicornis (assembly GCA_900302745.1). NCBI lineage: Eukaryota > Metazoa > Chordata > Actinopteri > Blenniiformes > Blenniidae > Parablennius > Parablennius parvicornis. Next base: position 20,201 of record OMNM01042114.1, read on the forward strand.
ATTCCTCACACTGTAAACATGCAGAAACAAAGCAGGTTTAGTGAACATCTGGCATCATCATCATAACTCACATCTAGCATGTTTTCTTTCACATATTGTAATGGCAAACATATCAGAATGTTAAAATATCCTTTAAAACTTTTTTTCCATGCCTCTATTAAATATTTCAAATCATTTAACACATTGAATTCGGCTTCTTTTACGAAGTTTATGTACTTCACGTGTTGTAGCTAGCGGTTAGGTCGTGGTTAGCTCGCGAAGCTACGTCTTTTCTTACCTTGATAGCTGTGGATATATACTTAATGGAATAATTTATACCCTTTATCAAGTGCATTTGTTCTCATATTCGCCGCTGTGATTACCTCCGCATCAGTGAACAAAAAATCTGGCATTTTCAGGAGCGCTGGGGAAAAAACTCTGGTCCACTTTTGCAGAAACCGGAAAAAAACATGGCACCATGAGATGCTACATCCGGTTGCTGTGAAAAAGGTCTGTGCTGTGCGGCAGCACTTCAGTGTAGAACTGCAACAGTAGAATACGTTCTATTATTGCAGTTGACCCCACGGAAATATTTTCCTTTTTTCTTTTGTCTAATATTGCAGTTCTATAATGCGGTGACGGGACATGGTCCTAAAGAGAAACTCCATCGTGTGGAAATAGTTTGGTTCCTGCTCATCTGTGTTTCAATAGAGGACCGCCAAAATGCAACAAGGTTTTGCATTCCTTCTTTGTCGTCTTCTCCTATGAATTTGGCAGACTAAACATGTCCATGGTGTATTACTGTCATCGACTGGATGGTAGAAGATTGGATTTCTCTGCCTGACTGGCAAGTGCATGCAGGGAGCAATGGTTTTACGTTTGAAGAATATTTTATATATATATATTTATTGTTTTATATCGTGCTGTTTTCAACTTTGAATATTTTTATACAGTACCCTTTTATCATAATTTAGATATTTTTTTCCAACATTTTGTGACCTTTTTTATGTACTGTATATACTTATTCTATTTAGAATTTCATATTTTTTTAAATATTTATTTGACACATTGTGTGTGTGTATATATGTGGTGTCTTCTCTTTCCAGATCCCACAATACCACACAACAAAATAGTCCAAAATATAAGGACATAACATCAGCGGTAACCCACCACATAGCAGAAGACATGGTCCTAGTTAGTGTGGCTGTAAAGTCCAGATTCATAAAGCACACATGACCCAAGAAATAATCTGCCTGGTCACAAGTATTTTACAGAGAATGGTCTACCTGTGATGTATATTCAAGTCAGAGAAGAAAAGAAAAAAATGACTTATTTGGTGATTGTGATGTTTGATAAATAGTGTTTTGGTGAGATTCACTTGTGATGCAGCATGAACAAGACTGTTTTAATGTAGACATACAATCATCATACTAGTGTGATTGCATGCATCAAAAGTGTTGATTTCAGGCTAAGGCAAAATATGGAGATTATGTAGTGTATCCTAATACGGCTTAACAATATTGAGATATTGATAAAAGGCCTTATTGCCCAGTCCTAGTCAAACTTAACACATAGCACCAAGTTCTGCTACTCCTGTCTTCCTGGTCTATCTGTCACCTGAGACGTGGGCGTGGCCGCCCTACCAGGGCCATGTCAACAAGACACCCAACCGAGCCTGTTGCCATGGCAACGATATAAGGACTTGCTGGTGTAGAGTTGGAGAGCTGATAGGAGCAGTTGGGAAGACGTTCACATCTAAAGTAATGTCAGGTCCCCATTGATGAACCAAACTGATTAAAATACAAGGTTAATTAATAAGATTACATTGTGTTTCTACTAAAAATACTGTCAGATTTTCTGATCCCATGTTATAAAAAAATAATTATTCCTCTAGAGGTAATTTTAACACTAAATGATAATAGGTGGCCAATTGGTACCTTGTTGAGCTTTGAGACTTTGTGTGATTAATTGTGCAATTGGGAGTAAAGTTGCACAAAGTTGCCAGTTTTTTCGACTTTTATTTTTTTAAGGTAGAGACCAGTTGTAGTGAAGATGCTCATATGCTCATGTACTCATATACTCACAAGCTTGGGGTAGGCCAAGTGCAATGGAAGTTAATATACTTATCTTACAGTTTCAATCAGGTGCATACAAATGCAAATGAGAGTCACTGTAATTATCAGACAGTTTCAATCCGAGAAAAGTACAGACTAAAAGAGTTGAGATAATTGAACTGCCGGTTTGACTGCGTGAGTTAACAAGACTCTGGGAATGACCCACAGGCCCTCCGATAGGCGAAATGAAAGATGGGCCGAAAGGACGGACCACATGGTCCCCTTCAGTTCTCCATGGAGATCACCACCACATCCCTCCATCATGACGATGTCGTTTGGTCAACCAACACAAGGCTGGCATATCTCATTGAACTCACAATCTCACTGGAGGAAAGGATTTAGGCCGCCTTTGAGCAAAAGGACGTCAAGTATACAGAGCTGGCTGCAGTGTCGAGAGGTTGGCTTGAACACCAATTATCCTATCCTGTCCTGTTGAGGTGGGATGTCGAGGCTTTGTAGGGTGGTCAACCTTTTGCCTACTGAGGGGGGCATGTTTGACGGGAGGTGAAGCTGAGGAAAGTGGAGAACGAGTCTGAAGAGTTGGAAAAAGGCAGCTTTTGGATTGCCTGAGGAGACAAGTCAGGTGCTGGGGAACAACCACCTAACCCCAACAACAGCCATAGGAGTATTATCCATCTCCAGGGAGTGACAGGGAGACGTCACTGCCCTGCCACCAGGACACATTCCAGAATTAAAGGGGCGAAATGTCGGTGAATGGTGGCTCCTGGCTGATGACCCTGCAGCTGACCCATGGGCCCTAAAGGACGTATGACAGGCAGAGATGCCCAGCAGGAAACTACACCAACCTGTATATTTACTGGATAGAAAGAGAAGATATGAGTTTCACTCTCCTGGGCTGTCAGCTGAATCCCTCAGTCGTCAGATGGTGGAAGATGGTCTCCCTTATTTTAAAGTTTTCCAATTTGCACAAGTACAGAACTTGGATAGTGTCCAAGCTGCTGATATGACGACTGAGCTGAAATGCATAAAAAAAGAAACCTTTCACTGAGATGGTGTCATCTGCAACACGAATCCCACATTTCTTTCAGGTTTTCAGGCTGACAATCTGCTGCCTGCCTTCTTGCACCAAATTGCCGCCTCCATGCTGTGTCACGAAATGAATGTCTGGAATTTGCATCCAATATCCTGTCAAAGTTTCTCTGAAGCCTTAATAAAGTTAAACCCCACATGGAGAGAAAAGGGAAGAAAAATACCACAATTTGAAAAAAAGTTTGCAAGTGAATTTAAAAGCTGAATACAGCCCCCATGTGGAAACAGATATGACTCATTTTACTTAAACACCCGTTGATACGAGAGGAATATTATCAGATGACCTCTGAGTTGGAGCTAATCTGCAAAAGGAATTTTGACTTTGCAGATTACGGCCCTGGTAAATTCACACAGGATTAAGCACTTAGTGACTTAGTTATTAAAAATCTTTAAGACGACCAGGAATAATACCAGCCTCAGTGTTTTAGGGCTTTTAAGGGCAAAATTACACAACAGTTATTTACTGTAATTTACTATTAAGACCCAGTTTATCAACATTTTGAAGTGAAAACTCAAAACTTTTTGGGCTTTCATTTACATGATAATGGTGCTCAGAGCCACTGAAAAAGCAACTTTTTGGAAATGGCTCCAAAGTTGGAATGTTTTGAAAATGCCCGTCATCTGTTGGACTCCGGTATGATTTGTAGGGTCGCTACCCTTCTTCACGATGAGAGTTATACGTGCCTCATTTAGTGAAGGGGGAAGAGAACCCAACCTGAGAGACTCTTTTAGTGTATCCTTGAGTTGTGCTGAGAGGAGGGAAGAGAATTTCTTTAAAGATTCAGCTGGGGTTTTCCAAGTTGCATTGAAGATATTGCTAGTGTTATTTTGGCTTGCGTTGGTGGTGCTTCCAGTTTTTCCACCAGATCTGGAGCTAGAGTTGGTATGGGCAGGGGATTGAGGAAAGCTTTGGTTGATGTTTCATCTCCGTCTGAAAGTAATGTGAAGTTAAAACACCAGCGCTTTGTAAACTGTGGAGTAGCAATGACATCACAGCAGGAGCATGGTCAGATATGATTATGTTTTGATATTTACATGAACGGATGCAAGGAATTGGCTTTTGATTGATATAGACATAATCTAATCCGGAGTAACTATGATAGAGTATGGGAGAGAGAGTATCGTTTCTCTTTAGGATGGTAGGAACCACCAAGTATCAGTAATGCCATACTCTGAGGAAGGACGTATGCAGCACATTTACTCACTACACGTGGTTTAGGGGAAGAATGGTCCAGCAGTTGAGGTCACCTCCAAGTATGAGGTAGTGGAAGCCCAGGTCAGGAAGAAGCGAGAACAGCTGATCAAAGAAGCCAACATCATCAATATTAGGGGCATACACACTCCCCAAGACATTTACGTTAAATAGTTTCCCTGAAACAAGTAAAAATCTACCATTCTTATCAGCTGTGACTTGGGTTGGCTTAAGGGGGATTTTTTGTTATGACAATAGAGACTCCTCTTGCCTTTACCTGGACAGTAGAATTTAAGTGCTGCCCCACCCGGCCAGCCAAAAGTCTGGAGCTACTTGAGGAGTGCAGGTGGGTTTCCTGCATGAAGTCAATGTCCATGTGAAAATGTTTAAGTTGACTTAGTAATTTTTTCCTCTTGACTGAGTGGTTTAACCATTTGACAATCCAGCTTGTTATATTCATGTTACCACCCATTATATTATTTAATGTGTGTATTTTGATGTGGGGCTGTGTACTCGAGGCTCCAAAAAGTCATTAAAAAAAATCACTGTATGGGGAGCATATTCAACTGAAATCATTACAACATTCAAGAAAGAAGCTGATACTAGTGCCAGAATTGAGGTAAAACCCTCCCCCCTCATCCCCCAACAACTGAAAGCTTATTTATTTATTTCATGGGCAGTGCATATTAATAAACATGGCTGTAAATATGCCGGAATTAGCCAAGAGGCTGCTTTTCATCTGTAGTCCCAACACAAGTTAAAGTATAACATTATAGCAGCAGCATAAAATAAATGAATTGCAACTTCTCAAAGATGGGCCGTCTTTGTGGAAACTGAACTCTTTAAAAAGGTTCCTACTCAGTTTCCGCGTAATTGGCTGAAAACTTTACTTTTCTGAAACCCTGCTACTGCGCACAATGGCCTTAGTAACTAGTAGTTGTGCACGTGCTCAGTAGATGGACAATCAGCAATTCCCAAGATAATCCATCCACCTCACAAGTGTGGTATAGCAAGATTCAAGACGCTGGACACAATCAAAGGAAGGACACTATATAATGTGCAGTTTTTGAGAGAAAGCAGTCTTTTGTGTTCAGAGAAAAAGTCTTAGATCTTTGAGTTCAACTCATGAAATATGGGAGCAAAAACAATAGTGTTGCGTTTATATTTTAGTTCAGTGTATTTCAGTTTGACAATCAGAAGAGTTTCCTCCAGAGTGTCATGACTCCTAGTCCATATTCTCCTGGGACTTGGTAGTTTTATACTTGACAGTCCACATAATATGAATCCAACTTGGTCCACTATCCATACGAACATATGTACTCCCATTGTTAATGTTTATAGCGTGTTGTACTCTCTGTGTGGTTTCATCATAAAAACAAACAGCAGCACCTACTAGTGGTGATTTAAGCTTCTCTGCCATCTAAGTGCAAAATGACATTGTTTTCAAAACATTGCTAGGTATACCCAAAACTTTTTATGAAATGAAAGCTCAAAATCAATGCATTATCATTTGAAATGTGTAAACGAGGCCTAAATTATGAGTTTGGAAACTCAAGGTTGTCGGGTTACCGATTGACTTGGGTCTGCCTGAACGAAATGTTTTGGTCCATTGATCACTGATTGTGAGTTTGTCACCACGTCCTATTACCCCATGTTTTCCAATAAAGTCACTCCAAGTTGAGAGAGAAGGTGTGTGTGTGGGGGAGGGGGCTGCATAATTCAGCACTTCATGATTCACTTCACGTCGGGACCTTCAAAAGCACCCGTTAAGGTCACGCTGGTGTGTGTGTGTATGTGTGTGACTTATTGCTCTGATCACACAATACCATGTTTAACCAGCCCAACCCACCACCACCACCAATGCAGACTGGTATTGATCTTTCTTCAATACGAACGCGCCCACAAGCATGTCTGACCTTTCTGTTTCTGAAGTCTCAGAAACATTTTCTGTTTCCTTCACTCACTCTCTTTTTCCACTTACTGAGAATGAGAGCAAGAATATCAGTAAATGGAGCAGAAGTGAATGCTTCCTCTCATTATTCAGTTAGTTTCTGGCTTTAAATGTTTCCACTGGAGTTCTACTTATTTATATATTTTCTTTGTTTTGTCATGTTTTCTACCAGGCATCTGTTACACATTACATGACTCTTGATTTTTTTCAAATTTTTCTGCATTTAAATGTTTTTCTTCTGTGATCTTAAGGGATCTTCAGGTTCTACTTTTAACGTAAGGGTTGGGGCATAACAGTAGTTCACAAGCTGTAGACACTAGAAATCTGCACATTGGCTAACACATTTGCATGAACTTAAAAACAACAACACAAATTACGGTCGAGGTCCCTAATTAAAGCTGTAGGCAGCCTTGGTCAGGACCTCGCACGCTGGCCCATCGGGATTTGCCAATCATGGTCTTCGGCCCAATCATGGCCCTGTTCCCAGCAGGTGGCACTATGCCTGTTTTATAGCTGTGAACAGATGTAGACTCTGATGCAATGTATAATGTTTGAGCCCGAGGAACCAATGTTGAAGGTATTTACAGTATACTTCCTGTTTGATGATGAATATTAAATTTTGTAGTGTGGCCACAAAGGCAAATTGCGGACTTCCTGATTGGATTTTGTTTTAAGCAGAAGCCTCTTCTCTGTCATTTAATGGTGTTTTGAAGCCGATAAAATGTTCACCCTCAGAGGAGGTAGCCATTGTGCGAGGGCCAATTTAAATTTGTGGCAAAAATCTTACTTTGAAAGGCAAACCGAAGAGCAAATTTTGGACTGCCTGTTTAATTTAGGTCATGGGTGTAATTTTTCGGTCTTGATGAGACGGATAAGTGAGTTGTGATTTGATCTCTTTAGGACATTCCTATGGGCCGTGGTGTTTGGTTTTCCAATGTATGTTAATGAGCGGAGGCAGGCAGTGGGATTCGGCTTTGGGAGCTTGAACGGCAAAGAAAATTCAAACCACAAAGTTTTACTTATGTTTTGAGCAGAAGTGTCTCTGTCATTAATTAGTATTTTAAAGCCGATATGATGTTTGCCCTCAGAGGAAATGTCATTTGCACAACAGCCAGTTTGAATTTGGGGCAGAAATCTTATTTTGACAAGCAAAATGGAGACTTCCTGTTAGATTTAGGTTAGGGTGACTGTGTGTGACTTTTTTTTTTTTTTTAATTTAGGTCTTGATGAGTTTTGGTTTGATCTCTCTACGACATTCCTACTGGCCATGGTTGTCAATAGTCATTTCTGTGATTGTAAATGGCGCTGGACAGCACATCTTGGCAATTTGAGAGTTAATTTTTAAATTTTGTCATAGCCTGCGCCAGATGTGATGAGCGTGTCAAATTTGAGTTTTGGAGGATGTGGGTTCAATGCATGTGTTTGATCAGAAAAAAAATTAAGAACAATGACACACACACTTGTATGCACTCTCTACAAGTGTTATAGGGTCCTTGCCTCTATGCAAGCTCTCCTTTGGAGGGCTTCCCCATCAAACTAACTCACTAAAAGCAACAGTGGGTTTTGTGATTTTAATTGGTCATTTTCATCTTTTAACAGATAAAACAAGCGATCGGCATGTTGTCACCACTAGTGAGAGAGCCACAGAGATCTGTGGTGGAGAGCAAGAGTCTGATCTGCAGGTGGAGGTCAGAGGAGAGTGACATCTTGGGGGCCAGCACCCGAGCACAAAAACAGCCATCATGGTTGTGACGGCCTGCCTGTGCGGCAATGTGTCGTAGACTGTTTAGGTGGAGACCACAGTGGTGATCAAAGTTCAGTTTTATCTGCTTTTCAAATATATAAATTAAATGTTTGAACAGGAACTTGTAAAAAGGGTCAGTGTACTTTGTGTTGTGTCCTCAGTCACTCGAGTGTTAAATGCAGTGGGTGACGAAGAGGTTGTCTGTCTGCAGCACTGGTGCGCTTTGCATCAGTGCGTCCGATGCAACGCATCCACAGCGCAGCTTTACGCATGACTGTCACCGCACTATTTGTATGCTTACTCTGAAATTGGACGATTGTTACACACCGTGTCACAATTGACAATCAATCAGTTCAATCTGCCGCTCTGTATCATTTGAAGATGAAAATATGATGTATAAACATGTGTGCTGCTGATTCAGTAGTAATGTCCCACTAAAAGAATATCTACAACACTGCAGCTTGGCTATTCATGAATATGTGCTATGTGAAGACATTAAATGTATTAGATGAATCTGGCTTCCATTCTCCATCTCACCATCAGCGCCGCCAAATTCCCTCATCTCCAAAAAGTGCGTGTGCAAGGTCCAAAGTTTTCGTACAGTACGCATATTTTCCCACAAAATGTATTTTTTTAGATCTTGCTTTGGAAGTGGCTTGCGCATCTTTCAGAACCTGTTTTACCACAGAAAGTACGTACTTGCACTACTGCCCGCGGGCAATAAGTGACCCTCAACAGACTCCATTCAGGCCAGTCCAGCAAGTAAAAGGTAAAAATTTCAAAGCAAACATGGATTAAAAAAATAATAACATTTTTTTAACAGATTTCCTAATGTTCACAACACTGAGAATCTCTAGATGCTGCTGCCATGAAAGCAAGCAAACTAGCATTGGCCTCAAAGTCATTTTTGTCAGGGTGAGAAGGTTTCTTTAAAATTGTCTTTATGTTGAGATAGTACTCATTTTCTGTTGTAATTGATTGGTTTTTGTGAAAATATAGACATTTTCATCATGTATACTCTCTACCACAACAATGGAAAACCTTAAAGTTTAAATTTAAGCGGAACATGTGGTACCATTGATGAAGTGCAGTATGCACACCGGTACCAATTAAATTAGGTTTTGGAAGTTTGGCTATCAATAATGATGAATAATTCTCAAAGATAGTTATTAATTATTTAATTGAAAATTAATTCTTATCTGTATTGGATATCTCGACAGCACCACCTGTTAAACAGGAAATGATAGCTAATTGTGTTATGTCAGTCTCATAAGATATACCAAACATAAAATTTGGAATTTGAATTTGCATTTGACTGTTATGTTTGCTCGTCTTCCATCCAGGCTTTTATTGTTCCTGCCATATTGATGGGAAGTCCCCATCATTTTTTTTGTCGCCCAGTGGTGGCATTACTACCTCATTAGCTTTGAAAATCCTGTTTTAGTGGATAAACATCCACTGTTTTTGTGGCTTCACTGTGTTTAAATGTTCAGGTGAACGTGTGTTTTGGGCAGTAAAACATGGAAATAGACGCTGCTTGTCAATGTTGACAAGCTATATTCTTCTGTGTGCATAAGAATTGGGTCTGGCTGTACATCGGTAAGTGTCATATTAGTGGGAAATTACCACACACACACACTCTCTCTCTCGCTGTGTTGAGGCTGTGAGCAGGTCTGATTAGTGGCTGAAACGTCATCGCCCGGTCCAGACGATTTACACCGCGTCTTCCCACAGTGCCTCACTCTACCAGGATGACAAGCCAGCCCGGATGGATGGGGGTGGAGAGGTGAAAGCTGCACTGCTCGATACTGGCTGCAGAAACTCACCTGAAACAAAGAGGCTTTTCTCTGCAGCCAAAAAGAAAACGTGTGTGTTTAGCCATTTCATTCGAGGACAACGGACATGAGCAGCCCTCTTTGTTTACGCCACGGATCAGGTTGAATTTGTTCTGCAAAATCAGTTTCAGTCCAATTGAGGCTAACATCAAGATGCAACCCATCTTTATTGTAGTGATCCAGTTTCAAGTAGAGGGTTGACGAAGCATGGGAGTAACTGCATGTAGCTTTTCATTGTTTGTTTCCCAATGGACAGTTTAAAAGGTCCGTAATACATCAATAGCTCAAGGTTCCCTCCAACTATTACTCTGACAGTAACCAGTCAAATGGCACCTGGCAATGTCATCGGCACTAAATCTGCCACTTTCTCCACACTGGAGACTCATAACTTCTATTGTACACTTGGTGGCTTGTTGAAACCTCTTATGTTCTTACAATAAATCAAAGGACAATAAAATGGTTTAAGTATGGTCCTCCAACCCCAATCCTAAAAGTCATGCATTTGGTAAACTTAATGTGCAAAGGTACTGAGCTCCTCACGCATTTCTTCAACTTTTTATTTTATATTAAATAATATTGGGCAGATATTTGATCATGTGGATAACGGGATGCACACCTCACATCCTATGGCTATTTAATGAATAAAGAAAGTAATTCTCCTGCTCCAGGGCTCCTTTTGTCTTCACCTCCTTCCAGTCTCTGCCATATCTTATGTCTGTGTAATGCCTTTACGCCAAAGACTCTACCCTCGTTGGAGTTACATTAGACTTGAGCTTAGAGAGGAATTGCCCCCGTATTACTGCAGGTGGGGCAGCAATATTATTGACTCAAGAACTCTGTTCATTTTATTAGGCGCGTGCGTGCTTGTGGGATGACGCACAGCAGCTGGAATCTGTTCTCATTCTCAAACAGCGATCATCTAGAAAGCTGCTCTCCTTCCTTTTTTGAAATTCATCTTTCTCTAAGCCCCCCCAAAAAATTCCAGCACAAATGGTCAGGGTTTCCATGAAAGGAAGGTTTGAGAAATAATTAAACACAGGACTGCAACATCAGTACAAGAGGAAGCAGCGACAATGAACAAGCTAATGATCTAGCCCCAGCTGATTAGTCTTGTAAGTAGGAGAATCTCGATTAGAATTTTTGACCTTGATCCTGACTGTTCTGGTAAGTGGTGTCTGAAATATAACATGGAGACATCAGTACATACCAAAGATCCAAAAGCTATGAAGCCCCACGAAGTCGTAGTTAGAGATGGAGTTTTTGTTGTTTGTAGGGTTGTTATATTGTGTGTCTATGGTCCTATTCACACAACAAAGTGAATGAGCATAGTTTTTGCATGTCTGTTTCAAAAGGTTTGCTTTTTACACATAAACATCAAACGCTGAAAGTGATTTCATTTTATCAGGCCACGAGTTGGCAGTGTTGGATGTTTTTGTAATGAAACCACACAAGAGCACAGTGAACTTCATTGTCCAGTTTACTTTTGTACCAATACCTGCAGCCGAAGACCAACGTAAATGTGATGACATCTTGAGTGTTGTTTTCTGTTGATATCTAATTTGAAAGAACAACACTTTTATCACTGCTTTTCTATGTTACCTTATGTAGGATAAACTAGACTCGGATCGTCCACCACAGTAGTGCCACTTTCTATCACAAGGTGATTTTAGTCCTTCCAGAAATTCCTACTTCCTCAGACTATCATGTCTCACTACTGCCACACAATGGACAAATTATATGCAATCATTTTGAACATGCCTGTGTATTGTGCTATATGACTTCAGAGTGAGAGCAATATAATAAGCTACGTTAAGGTTGCCGAGGCTTGTAATACCACTTTCTATGACAAGGTGATGTAGTGAGTTGTGAGTTGACTAATTTAGTTGTCATTACAACAAAGCTTATCGAAGATCTAAGCCAGAGGTTGGCAACCTCAAACCACCTGTTTCTCACTGAACAGACATTGCTGTTCGGATTAAGAAAGTTTTCCGACGGCTGCGAGGAAGGTCACGGCTTCTGATTGCCCCGGAACTGCTTCCACCAGGAGCTCAGGGCTTCGGGCGGCCGCTGAGCTGTGGCTTCAACTTCTGTGTTCTTCGTGCCGAAGCAGAGGGACCAAAGATCCGCGGGTCGCCGACCCCTGCTCTTAGCAATTCAAATTCTCATTGGTGCCGCACTATGGACAAATGATGACATTACAGAATTCTTGCATGCTGTGCCGTTAATGTCATTGAAATTACTCAGTTTTGATGAAGAACGAGAAGCTCCACTTAAACCATACCCTGCCTGTGGACTGGTGATTTATTCTGGAGTCAACAGGCCATTACCGTGTCGGAGGAAACATTTTAATGCCTGTAATTGTTTTCATACTGTTTTTCAGTGACATCTCCACCAGCTTTATCCCCACTGAATTGAGATCAGTAGTGAGGGCCAGCTGAGCCCACTGCTTCCACCTGCAGTACATTCATAACTTGAAAAGCACTCCGAGGGCCCAGACCTCTGCCAAATGGCGTTTTCAATGTTAAAATGTCCCAAATCTCAAAGTGCTGCCATATTGTGAATCTCGATCAGATTCAGATGAAATTTGGCACAACTTAGGGCAATCATCCTCCAAATATACATGTCAAGTTTCCAGAGAGTCAAAACAAAATTCTGTGAGTTATGATTTTTTGAAATTTTAAATTCCTGAATTTTTCCTGGCCTTATTCTGAATCCGACCCGAATGAAATTTTGCACCCTACTAGATATGACCATCCTACAGATCACTGCATTTTTACTAGTCAATCAGATATGATCTCCATGAGAAATTATTTTTTGAAAATGGTTCAATTATAAGTAAAGGGGAAAAACATGATCTTTTATATTTTTTTGTATCCAAATGGTTATCTGGATCACTCTTCAAATTTAATGGAATCTAGGTTAGGTCAAGACACATCTCCTGAATTTTTTTTAGGAAGATCCCGTCAGGTGTTTTTGCGTAATCCTGCTAACAAACAGACAAACAAACCCTCGCAAAAACATAACCTCCTTAGCGGAGGTAATAAATGGAGCTGAGCCCTGTTTTGCAGCTGATGCCCTTCTTGTACCGTTTAGATGGCATCACTGCGGTTTTCAATTCCATCTTGTCAGGTAAGATTATCTAAAGCAGTAATAGAAGTGGCGCCATGTGTTTGTTAAGACGTTGCTGATTGCGATATCACCATCCATCCAAGTATGACTTCAAAATCAAGATTAAAAGAAATGAGTGGCTTGCTTGCTAAGCTGAAGTAGCAGCAAGTAAATATTTTGTAAACAGACGGGGGTGGGGTGTTCTGTTCAGTGGGAAGCAGGTCCGAATGGCTCTTTGAGTGTTGAAGGTTGCCAACACCTGGTGAAACCAATACAAAGTGAACGATAGTGATTAATAATAGATTAAGTCAAGGTGTCAAAAGTTCATGTTTTCCCCCAGCGGACCATCACGCTCCATGATGACTGTGTGTTTAAAGATTGATTGTGGCAGTAAAATTCAAGAAACAGGGCGGTTGAATCATTGTGTTTGAGTTTTGAAACGAGATGCCCACACAGCCGAGTGTCTAACATGTGGCCAATGCGCCAAAAGTGGTCCCACGGGATGTACTGGCAAATGTTAAATTATCAGAAAAGTTTTAAAGTAGTTTGTTTGTAATACAGAGACTCTTAACTGAAAAGCCATAGTAAGTAATTCTTCTGTACATGATCAGTAGATGGACAATAAGAATGTTTCGTGCAGTGTCATGACTCCCTGTCCATTTTCTTCTAGATCTGGTAGTTTTATAGTTAAGGCTTTGTAATCTTCGTCTGACTATACGAACATCCGTGCACTACCCTTTATTAATATTAGGACCATATTGGTCTCTGCTCCATGTGTTTTGAGGTTTTATTTAAAGCCATCGTTTTCAAAATTTCTGAGATTTGTGTGTAAATGGACACCCTTTTCAAAACATTACTGTGTTCATTTTAGGCATTTAAAACAACTGAAGTTACAGAACAGCACATAATGAATGAGACTGCAGGGAAAGTTAGCTGCTTTGTAGCTAGCCAACTACCATTAGCATCAAAGCCATAAAATTTGGTATGAGAAAAGGGGCAAATATATGCAGAAATCCTGTTTGTCTGTAAGCAAAAAGGATTTTGGCCCGCTGTAGTAGTTTGGGTTTCAGAGTTTTTCGAAACTAGTCATGGGAAGTTACCTTTATTTATACAGTTGTCCTTGGCGATAAAGCGGTTCACCTTTCCCGGCCTCACTGTTTGACAGATTTTTTTCAGTGTAATTTTGCATGCTTTTTAATTTTTTTTTATTTTTAACAGCGTATGAAAGTGCATTGTGTTCTGCGTCCTGATTGGCTAAAGGACATGTCATGCTTCCCAACTCGGAATTCATGTAGGCAGCGGGTGCGCAGTTGATGGTGTTCATGCTTCACTTCTGGGCTTGCGCAGCACGTGTTCCATAACTTAACGATCCATTTCTCGTTGTGGTGTTCTCATCCTTTCCTAAAGTAGTTTATGTTTCACTCCTGGAGTTTTGAGCAGTCATTGTCAGAGGAACTGTGAAATTTGGTGAGTCACTATTAATAACTTCTTATGTATCCAACCTGGTAGGTTGATCATTAAAATTCTATTTCTTATTTCTAATAGCTATCATATTTATTTATAGGAAAATATTTATATTTTTATTTCCCAAACAAATTTCGTAGCCTGAAAACAGGTTTTGATCTGTGGTTTCATTCTATAATACTGTACATTACATATGTTTTAAAAATCTAAGAAGATTTGAACTTTGTGAGTGTTTGAACAAGAGAGAAATGTGAGAAAATGTTCATTCCTGTCTGAGAAAAGGGTATAAAGTGTGTGGAGAGGGGTTTTACAGCCTTAAAACATATATAATAATTGTAAAAAATAAAGCAAACTACTTCGCAAATTTTGTTTATTGCGGATTATTTTTAGAACGTAACCCCACGATAAATGAGGGACCACTTTAAAACTACTACAGCTGAAACCAAAGTGCTGTACATAGATAGACATAGGAATCTAAAAACATAAAACGCAAAAAAACAATGAAATATTGTAAAAAAGAAACAGAAAACATTGGCGTTGTTGCTACTTGTGTTCTCATTTTTTCGTGTAGGACTAGTTTGGGCTTTAGAGTATCTCACTTTCACGCTGGACTCGGCTCAGGTCTGCAGCTGTGCTCAGTGTCAGATCAAATGTCATGGTGGAGGCCAAAAATGTTTTACGTGCTCGGACCTGGAGGGCTGTTTAGATTCTTTATCACCTGATAACCCCCTGCCCAACACCAACACACACTGACATGGCGGATGTGTGCATATGTGGGCAGGAAAGAAGCTTGGAGAGGCTTTTACTTGGTGCTGAGGGTTTTACTTGCCGCTTTTACTTGGAGGAGCAGTGGAAAGGAGATGTGCAGAAATTATAAGAGGGAGCTAAAAAGAGAAGCTTAGAGGATCTAAGAAGAGAAAGGTTTTAATTAAGAAAAAACACTACATAGTTGTAGTTAAGGGCTTTCATGTTGAAGAGATTTGTGAAAAAACTACGATGTTACAACACAAACAGTTGGATGTTGTTTTGACATGTTTGTTAAAGTTTACATATTGAGAAATATGTTAAAAATGGAACATGTTTTATTACCACATAAACACACCAAAAATCGGTACAGTTTGACTACGGGTATTGATGCCCAGGTACTGGGTATTGGTACCATATCGGTTCAAATTTGAAAGGTACCCATCCCGAGGAGTTGCGGTGCTTTACCTGCTCTCTGTGTCTTAAAAACAGTGCCACTCAATGCTTCATCACCACAAATCATAAACTGAGTCTGATATGGTTCCTTAAGGCTGTGTCTACAAGCAAAATTGTCTTTTTTCTCCCGTCATTCTTAAAATGAGGGGACTCCACACAACAAACATCTGCGTACCCACAACACCATGAAAACTATTCAAAGTGATGTAGTACATATGTCGGGTGTATAGATGTAACTGCCATAGAAATAGAAGACAGAGTATGAAAAAAATCCTCGTATTGGAGAAATCTAACATCTGTCATTATTAAACTAAATATCAGCAACTTCTACAGCTTAATTTGGAGCCAGTAGTCCACCGTTGTTATCATTGTTAGTTGACGTTGCAGACAGAGTTGCGGGGTTATCGGGTTGAGAGGTGGGGCGATGACATCATTGTTTTTGGCAAAAGTGTGTCTTGTCCGTCCACATGTCAGTGTCGAGGCGGCGCTTTAAAATTTTGCCACTCTGGAACCAGTTAAAAAAAAATACAAGCTCCTAAAACACTGCGCCATGCGAACAATTGGCCAAAAACGATGTGGTTACATGAAACAGCGTTGTCGTGTGGACAGACTGTTAAGGTTTCGAGCTAATGCTAGCCTTCACATTATTCAGCAGCTCCCAAAGTGCAACTTTTCAAAGACGCTCTGGCTCACTTGTTGTGTCAACTAATACTTTCTGTAAATGCCTGAGCTGTGTTCATTGTAGACGGAGGAAATGCTGCTAATGCACACGACGGCCGTAGGTAATTGTTGTTGTGCACATAGATGGACAATAAGAACAATGTTTCCTTCAGAGTGTCATAACTCCCTTTCCATAATACCATGGGACTTGGTAGTTTTATATTTGGCCGTCACCGTAATAACAATCCATCTTGGTTTGTCTGTCTAGTTGAAAGTCTGTGTTCTCCCATTGTTAATGTTTAGAGCATATTGTTCTCTGCTGCGTGTGTGGTTTCATAACAGAAACAGACAGCACCAACTAGTGGCCCAACATGAAAATCACATTGTTTTGAACTTCTGGAATTTCCATGTAAACCAATGTTATTTTCCAAACTTTGCTTAACTTTTCTCAAACACAAATGCACAGACGATGGGTTTTTACTTTAAATTAAAATTTAGCATATTTACGTATTTTTTCAGTCGAACTACTCAATTACAACCCTGTAAAGCCTCCAACTCAGGCCTGGGTTTGCCTTCGATGGTCAATCCAATATAAGCTAAATGTTATAAGCAATCAGTGATACATGTTTATTTGATATTCTTCCACACGGCATCATTTTTAATTATGGCATGGCAAGTTAACTCATTCATTTTGCATTAAGAAATTATAGAATTATTGCCGACAATTACTTTATCTCGAATTAATGTGGTTTTTATTATTTATTTTCTCATCGTAAAAGTCTGCTGCTCACTGGCTTTTATTTTTGAAACTTTCATTGTGAGCGAGCCTTGTATGTTGCTTCCTGCTGTGCATGACTGCGGCGTCGCCTTCAGGAAAGGGAAAACAGTCGGACAACTATTGGCAGATAATCAGTCATGGAGAGAAGAAGAGAACTTTTACATGGCCATTTTCATTTTAAAGTTCATCCAGACGGTGTGGTTGTGTTTATTTTGCTTTGATTACATTGGTTATGTACATTTACAATAAAAATGTGCTGTAAACTACTTTTGAATTAATTTTTGGATTTTGCGTATGACAATGCGATTAATCAGAGACTTTTGCGATTAACTCGATTAAAACTTGTAATTGTTTCCCACCCCTATTTTAAATATTTGTTATTATCAATTAGCCAAACTAATATTAAGCTCATTTAAAAGCTGAGCAGCACAAATCTGTTGTACGTTCAGATCAATGTTTGACTATCAAAGGGTCAACGTTTTTTTTAGAGGCACTTAAACACTTTTCTAACAGTGCAGAGGAAGAAAACTAATTAACACCGTAGTTTCTGTTATGTGCACTGCCAACACCATGATTTATGGGTAACTTCTAAATAGCATTGTAGGGATGCGCCACTCCCATTTTTTTCATATCCAATCTCCATACCTGAATTTGGATATCTGCCGATACTGATGCTATTCCAATACCACAACCGTGTTTGATTTAATATTATTACTGTCATTATTATTGGTTTTATATGAGGTTGTAATAAACTCCTCTGTACCGTATCAGAAAAGGTCAGAAAAGGAAGCAGTACAAACTATTTTTGTTCAGTTTGGACAATGTGGTGGTCTGCGTGATGTCATCTCATGATAAACTTGTCATATCTTTAAAACCTCAGAATCACTGTATCCTTTAGCAACACAGCACAAACGGCAATGTTTCCAGCACAAACCATTGAGACTATTTTCTGGGAGTTTAGCGTGGAGTAGGATGCAGCTACAGTGAGGTTTGTTTTGTTTGTTTTATCAACTGAATTGATCCCCTTTTTGGGACTGAATTAGGAATGACACATCGGTAGCAGCCACACAGAGCAGCACTCAGGGGAGCTGGTGGGGACCGAGGGTCTCGCTGAAGGACCCCCGGTACATGTTTTTGGGGACTGTTGGCGGAAACTGGAGTACCTGAAGGAAACCCATGCACACATGGGGAGAACATGCAAACTCCACACAAAGGATTTGGATTTGAACCAGAACCTTCTCACTGTGAGGCGAGCTGGCATTTTAGTGTGACGTCTGGCTGCAGAGCACCGCCTCGTGGTACAACGGCTTTGAAAAACATTGCACATTGCTTTGTTGCTTTGCGGTGTTTTCAGCTTAAAATACATCCAAACAGCGGACATATTGTCATGAAAAGTCTGATAGCCACAATGCTACTATGTTTGCCTGCTCACTGGCTGCAAACTGTGGAATGGATTTCCTGACTGATTACTCCACGTCTAATTGAGATCCGCCTCCATTCAGGAAATCCATTCCACATTTTGCAGGCAGCAAAACCGGCTGATCTGCTGAAATATCTCAACTAGTGGTACTGCCGGTTGGCAGTACCACTAGTTGAGATATTTCAGCAGACAGTAAAACACAGATGAGGCTCGTGGATCGGAAACCTCCGCAGGTTGGATCGGAAATTTCCGATTTGTGAATTACGTAGGTATCACAACCTGATACCGATACTAGTTCGGATCGGCACCAGCCCTACTGCATTATAGATAGAACGTCTGTGATCCAGCATGCAGAGCCCACATTATCATGTTTGCGCTACTGTAGGAGAAGTGATGTCGGCCGTGTGGCAGATCACCCCAGGGGGCAATCTGTGAAATGGAACAGCTACCTCTGTGAGGCTCCAATTGAATTTCGAGAACAATCCTTTGCATTACTGGAAAGTCAACGAAGCTTGACTCTCCACCATGGCAGCAGCAGCAGCAGCTAAAGGCCTACACACACACCAGGAGAATCGGGCCAAATTCAGTCCCGATTTCCACCTCCCGAGCATCGGAAGCACGGGCCTGATTGTTGGATGTCAGCAAAAGAATTGTCCCTGATTTTCCTGTGGCGTGGGGTGTATTCAGACTGATTTGGTCGGGCCTGATCTGCTCGGAAGGTCTTAGAAGGAGCCCTCAGGGATAATGAATATGTTCAATATTTGCGAGAAGAAATCCTGTTGTGTGTGTTCTGCCCCGAGCGGAGCCAAGCGGCACGATGTGTGACGTCATGTGAACCTGTATGAAAGCCAATCAGACTGAAAGGAGCACTGTTGCTGCAGCCAAAACCAGAAAGTTCACTGCTTGTTAATGATGTAGAAAACGGCAAATAATTTCCCATTCAAAGCAGATGGGAACCGAGTGAAAAACACAAGAAATCCTCACTTTTCAACGCCAGGCCAAGTCACCATACTTTCAGCTAGAAACTCCCAACATTTAAAGCGTTGCCACTTTTGTCTTTTCGATTCAGAAGTGAAAAGATCTTTTTTGTCTTTGAACACTTAATCTCTCAGACGCCAAGTTTGATAAGGTTTCAAACGTTTTTAGAGTTTAGCATGGTTGTGTATCTGGAAGGGTAGAGTGAGGAGGCATGGCCACATTTCTTCCTTTTTGTCATAACATTATGCACCAAAATGCAGCTACAAGGCTTGTGCTTCAAATAAAGGGCTACTTTTCTGTGCGTGTCAAAGGGTTCTATCGAAAACAAGCAGTAGTTTGCAGCAAGTGCACAATTCCCTCCCATAGACTCCAATGCATTTTCTTGAGAGATTTTCTTGCTCAGATCCAAAAGTTGAGACATATATCTAAAGTTCTCAAGGGGAGACAGAAGCGTTTCAGGACACGAGAAGCTCATTGTGCGTCCAGAAGCTTCCTGTAATGCTCACGGTGAAAATAGATTTAATACCGGCGACGCCACTGTAGAACTGTACAACTGCACAAAGCTTCTCTGTGAATTAAATCTATTGTTAATATATTATTAATAAAGCCTAATGTGGCTAAAAATGTCTCTAATCCCTTTTTCTTGAATGACAGAGTTTTATGTCAATTATGTGATAATATCTGATAATGTATATCATAAGACTATACACACATCAGTAAACATTGACATATAGATTTTACTGCGTTTGTTTTGCAACATCCAGAACATTCCTAGTTGGATCTGGTTTTAGATGATTTAAAATTGTTCAACTTTGATAACTTACATGAGCTGTGTCCTTTTTCCGTCATTGTGCATTTCTCTGAATGCTCAGATGAGTGGGTCCCTTTAAATGTTGTCACCGCAAGGAATTATAGGATAGCATGAGCTTGCCTCCTTTGCTAAAGGGTGCATCAGTGGTTTCTATGCTAAAGGAGGCTCTAATGGAGGCAACAAGCCTCCTTTCCTACTTTTATTGAGTATTCAGACAGCACTTATCATATCTGCGGATTAAAACTCTTCCAGGGTTAGGTGAAATTCGATAGATGAGATAGGAGGGACGTTTCGGACGTACCCCAGATTCCAGGTCAGGGACACCTAGGGACACCTATTTGTTTTTCAGGTACATAACAGGTACTAGCCTAGCATGCTAGTTAGCATGCTAACAAAGTTTGTTCAATTGAGCTGATATTTTGGGGATGGCCTAAAGGAGGGGGGGTAGGTATATTGATCGTTAGCTAATTAGCTGGGTCCTGCCCACTTTTGACTAGGGATGGGGCCGATCCAATCCAATATCGGTATCAGGCTCCGATATCAATGTAATTCAAGGATCGGAAATTTACGATCTTACCTGCATAGATTTCCGATGCGCGAGCCTCGTCTGTATTTACTGTCTGCGGAAATGACTCCACATAGGATTTCCTGCCTGCTGCTCTGCTCGTGGCAAAATGTGGAGTGAATTTCCTGAACGGAGGTGGTTCTCATTGAGACACATTGTAATGAGTCCGAAAATCCATTCCACAGTTTGCAGCAAGCTAACAGTAGCATGTAGCTATCAGACATTTCATAATATGTGTGCTGTTTTCATGTATTTTATGCTCAAAACACCACGAAGCAACGTGCAACGTTTGCAAAGCCACCATACAGAGAGGGGGCCGCCAGGCAATACTCCAATGCACCTGAGCCCACCATCATTAAGGGACAAACTATCAAGCAAGCGCAGTCGTATAAATATTTGGGGCCTATCATTGACACGAAGTTAAACTTTAAAGAAAACTGAGTCAGAAAACAAGAAGGGATACCAGCGTCTGTTTTTCTGCAAAAGTCGTTCTGTTTAAATGTGGACAAAACCCTGATGACACTTTTTAATTGTGCTTTTATGGAATCCGTTTTATCTTTTTCACTGTTGGCTTGGTTTGGAAACCTTAATTTAAAAGAGAGGAACTCCCACAATCAGTTGATAAAATGGGCTATTCGGCTGACTGGGTAGTCACAGCTGAGCTTACAGTCGCTGTACAACAGGCAGCTACAGCGACCAGCCAGCTCCATTTGTGGAGATGACTCCCTTCAGGAACAACACTGCTCCTGTAGCAGCTCATCTAAAATTTTGGGGCTTTGAGTCTCCATCCAGATGCCAGGAGCTGGAACTCTCTTGCCAGGGGATGGAAGTCATCTCCACAAAAAGTCTTAATGCACTTCACTCTTGGGTCTTCTTTTGTCTGGAATTTTGACCTGATCTATTTATTGTCCCTACTTATCATATTTTCAACAAGTATTCATAATGGTATTTTGGTCGGTCAGTAATTTTTTTACTGTCCTGCATTTTTAATTTATCTGTTTTTCTGCTGCACAAAAATCCACATACGGAAATCAAAAAAATCACCTTTGAACCTTCGGTTTTCATTCTATTATCTTTTTAAAATTGTATTTCCAAAACTGGCTTATTTTGTAAAATACTCCGAAATAGCTAAAATATTTGAAATTGTCAGGAAAGGATTAAAAACGGTCAAATGGCTATATTAACTGAATCATTTAAAATCGACTGTAAAGGTTACAAATGGCTATTTATGTCATTTATCAAAATGACATAAATAACTTTACAGACTCTGATCTTATATGATTAAACGTGTTTTGTGGCTCCAGGAGAATGTTATTTGGTGGAAAGAGACAAAATTGTCTCTTTTGATGAGAAAGGCTGCAGACCTCTGATCAATACCAGTAATGTATTTGTTGTGAGAGTGCTACACAGATTTCTGGGTTTGCAGGATTGTACCATGACTCTGTAAGTTCTGCAAGGTCAATGGGTTTTCAGGAATGTACCAAGTCTTGAAGCTCTCTGGGGTCTGTGCGGTTTTGCTGTTGCATTTGACTTGAACCGCACATGGTTCAACTCCCCAGTGGCCTAAAGCTGACTGAAGTCGTAGCGGCTAGCGTGTTAATCATCCACCTCTTGCTCAGAACAGAGGCGCTGCGCTTGAACCCAAGTGGTTCACTGTATCCATGGTAACGGTTACCAAATGTTATGCAAGTTTGACTACGGCAACCCTTGATGACCCACATTCCTGCAGTAAATCACAATGCACTGTCACAGACACACACACACGACTCCACCCTTCCCCTTTTCGAAACTTTACTCTGTGTTTCCACCCTTCACCCACTGCTCAGAGCCAGCGAGGTGGAGAGACTTTCCTCCCAATGAATGCTGAAAACAATCCCGGCAAATCTCCCGGTTGTTCCTTCCTCTCGAAGACAGACGGCAACAGTGTTGATTTAATCTACTTTAAACCTCAGCACACATGTGCTCAATCCGTTACTTCAGAAAATTGTCTGGCCTGTTGGTTTCCTCATTCAGATTCTCGTAAAAGTTCCTACTGCTTTTCAGTAGCTTGTAAAGACATTCAGGTCTTTACAGAACAACAGTCAGGGATTTACTACATCCCTTTATGAAGATGCAACAGTCCTCTTGACTTCCTAAACATTTGTTTATATCCACGGTTCAACTCCACAGTGCACTTCCTTCTCCTAAGTGGTGTAAACTTTGCAGAAAGGAACTTTATTCACAAACAAGTTTGTGTGTTTGGTTGCAAGCTTTGGCTACGCAAAGACCTACACAGATTCTTTTTTATCATCTTGTATTGTTGTCACATACTTTGTTATACACCTTTGGCAATGTGAAGTCTGAAATATAATTATGAGAAGCTAACTCTCCAAATACCCAAAAGCTTAAAAAAACAAATTAAAAAAAAAAAAAAAAACTGAAAAAAACCACATCAAACCAGAGCTGGACGGATGGAAATTATCTTTGTGCTAAATACAGCTTATATACAACTATATTGTGAAAGTTCCTGAGATTGTTTGTACATCAATATGCTATTTCCAGTCCAACTAAATTAATAAATAAAATCAAAAGCTGGTTATCATGAGAATGAATTAAACCTCCTTCTCTGAATTATTTCTCGCCATTCACTATTGAATCTTCTGTACTTAGCTGTTTACTTTTTCAGTGTCATACTACTGAGGTATTTCCCTACACATTAACTTTTTTTTACATTAAAATCATAAAACTATTCTAAAACCATCGTTTCCTTCCTTTGATCAACAATCCGCACAGCACCAGCAGTAAGCATGAATTCTGAAGCCGCTACAGAGTTTTAACATATGCGTGTGTGCACTGGCTGCAAGCAACAGTTGCAGCATCAGCACATTGTTCCGTTCACACATACATACATACATACATACATACGAGGCCTGGGTGTGTACATATGGGGGACATTCCTGTTTCAAGCGAGACCTTGCAGAGCAAAATGTCATTATGTAGTCAACGAAACTGTACACAGACAGTGAAAATAACCCAGGGTGTGGAGAAAGCAGGCTGTGTTGGTGTCTAAATATTGTGTGTAAGGAAGTAAAGCTTCCCGCTGACTGAACCACAAACTGATGCTTCCCGCTGACTGAACCACAAACTGATGAAAGCTCCATATGAACACTCTAAACAATAATGACTTCCTGGAAATGGCTGAAGTTAAAAGAATTTCGCATAAAATGTTGATTTTTCTGTACATTTAGTCCTAAACTAAAGTACGTTCTTCAAACCCTCCAACTCTAACACATGCCTGTCCTAGCATTATAAAAACATAGCCCCATTTCATGAAACAGAAGATCTTTCAAAATTAAAAATAAATTCAAATCCAACCTGGGCCTTTTTGTGCGGCGTCCACATGTTTCCCCCGTGTATGCGTGGGCTTCATCCAGGTCCCCTCCTTTCCTACCACAGTGCCCAAAAACATGTACCATGGGCTTCTAAGCATGAGCCTTAGTCCCCACAAGCTCCCCCCTGAGCGCTGCTCTGTGTGGCTGCTACAAATGGGTCATTCAGTAATAAATCTTAACTTAACTTAAAGTTGAGTTGTAAAACTAAAATAAAAATTATTTGAAGCCTTTAATCCAATTCATGGTCATGGTGTATCGCTAATTTATTAAAACGTAAATGTGCAAAATACTGTATATATTGCATGTATATGTCAATTTTAACGTCCGCCCATATGAATGTCCGTGTACTCCTATTGTTAATGTTTATAGTGTTTTGTTATCTAACTGCATGAGTGTGTTGTTTAATTGCAAAAACAGCCCCCAAGAGTGGGCAGGCATATAACTACATTGTTTTCAATGTTTCTGCAGTTTTCCTGTAAAGGCAAAACTTTTCTGAATCTACAACTTAAAACCGATGTGTTTCAAATGAGGCCTAAGTGGAAGCAGATCTTATCAGGTTGTTTTGGTGAGCTGTGTCCTTTTCCCAGACCGAATATATCACGTAACGATGTCAAACTGGCTGTGTGTGGCTAAATCCTACATTGTGGTATCCTCAGCAGTTTGTCAACTTGACCCAGAAGCTTAATACCTTGTCTTCCAGCGTTTCAGAGGAAGACAGTTCACACTCACTTTGAAAAGTATGGCTCACATCTGTGAATTAGCCTTTTTTTGTGAGTTAGCCTTTCTCCCCCCACTTGATGGATCACGGCCACATCATCGCACTGAATTAATCAATGGCTGTGTTTCAGTCCTGCTTTGAGTTTTCTGATGGATGTCGGTCAACAATGCTGTGTTTCTGAATATATGTTTCCTGTCTGTGTTCCTTGTTCAGGACCTGGAGTTCCATGGCGTGATGCGATTCTACTTCCAGGACCGGGTTGCTGGTAACTTCGCCACGAAGTGCATTCGCGTGTCGAGCACAGCGACAACGCAGGACGTCATTGAGACACTTGCTGAGAAGTTCCGACCGGACATGAGGATGCTCTCCTCGCCCAAATACTCGTTGTATGAGGTGCACGTCAGCGGCGGTGAGTCTCTCATGCTAATCATCAGCAGTTGAGAGGCGGAGCATTCGACCTGTCCAACCCTGATTCCCCAAAAAGTAGGGACGCTAAAACTCTGATGCACTTTGCTGTGTGTAAACTGTGTGTGTGTGTGTGTGTGCGTGTGTGTGTGCGTGTGTGTGTGTATGCGTGCATGCGTGTGTGTTTGTGTGTGTGTGTGTGGCGTGCGTGCGTGCATGTGTGCGTGTGTGTGTGTGTGTGTGTGCGTGTGAGTGTGTGTGTGTGTGTGTGTGATTGTGTGTGTGTGTGTTTGTTTGTTTGGGATGTGTTTTATAGTAAAGTTGGTACCAGTTCAGCAGTTCCTGGTCCAGAATGCCACCACAGACACTGTCCAAGCCCGGTGGGCCTCCATCAGGGGGGCTACAGGATACCGTCTGACATGGTCAGCTCCAGGTAAATGGCCTACAACCTTTTTACCACTTCACCGGTCTCACAGCATTTTACGCATGTACACCAATGCTGCCATGCAACAGACCTTGACCTCCACCAGGTGCAATTTGGGGTTTGGGTTTGAATTATTTCACAGCGTTTGAAAGGAAATCCAGCATTATATAGTCTATATAACCAATGTATAAACATCTAGCTCAAACAAAACTAACTTCATTCATTCATTCATTCATTCATTCATTCATTCATTCATTCATTCATTCATTCATTCATTCATTCATTCATTCATTCATTCTTTTATATATTTATATTACCAGAAATAATATGCAGCTGATGTGTCTCTTTTCATCTTGCAGATGGCCACATCGAGAATATAAACCTCGGGGACACCTTTAACTTTTACATGATCCAGGGGCTCCACCCAGCCTCCGAGTACACTGTCACCATCAACCCCATCTTTGGAGACATCGAGGGGCCGGTCACCACCACCAGAGTCAAGACATGTAATCAACTCATTTGTCCCTTGTTGAAATTAGTCTTTTAAATAGCTTGTGCTGTGATTTTGATTAGTTTGCTGTTATGTGTGGACACTCTGTGTTTTGTTGTTTTTTTATTCCACTGACCATGAAACAATTAGCCCCATTGGGGAATAATGAAGATAATTGAACTTGAAAATAAAGATTGAATAATGTCCTAAAATTATAAAAGCATAACTGCTCTGTTTGTGTTTGTTTTTCCGCAGTGGAAAGTAGTGCAGTGCAAACTCTGAAGGTGTCCGGTGTGAGCACCAGTGCTGCTGTTGTCTCGTGGAACAGTGTCCCCGGGGCCACAGGATACCGGCTGGCGTGGGGTCCCACTCCAGGTGACCGACTCTGTCGTCTTTTTTTTTTTATTCTTGATTTTAACCTACCTGCACTCTCACATGCACTGATGCAGCTATTTTATCTGTTTCACAATTTAACTCAGAGACTGACACACTGTTGGTTTAACCCGAATGAACAATGGCTTTAATCTTATTTATTATTTCCAGAGTTTCTTGGCCGGGATCGTCCCAGGCAGTTGGCTCTGAATGGCAGCACCACGGAGTACCACCTGAAGAACGTCGCCCACGATACGGAGTATGTCCTGACTCTGTACGTGCTGTTTGGATCGGTGGTGGGGCCTGGCATCGCCGCTACTTTCAGAACCTGTGAGTGCATGTTGTCTGTTCCTTTTCTAACATTAGTGACACTGACATGAGCAGCGAACTCAGTGGTTCCTACAACAGATCCACATATTGTTTGGTGTAGGTTTATTATTTAATAGCTGGAAAAACGCAGAATTCCTTAAAAACTTCTGCAATCCTTGTTGGTTTTGTGTGGATACTTGATCCGAACCAGTTGAAGTTTGTAGTTCTTGATTTTGGCCACGAAAGTACATCCAGATTTTTACTTTTTTGATGTATTTTGCTTCAGTATTTCAAAAGCAAATAATGATCCTTAACATTCAATTATGTGCTATCGCTCTTTTTCTGTTTCTGACAGTAAATGGTCTTGATTTTTTTTGTGGTCATTTTAATATTAGGAATGAACAGTTGTAATGCAAGGAAATATTTTTCAAAAATGTTTACATTTAAGAACTTAATCATGTGCATTTGTGTTTGATGTTTCTGCTTCATATGTTAGAAGAAATATATATAATGTGATTGCATGAATTTTTTTTTTTTTTTTTTCCTCAGCACCTTTGGGTTATGTGTCCAACTTCAAGGTGACATCCTACACGAGTACTTCCATAGATCTAGAGTGGAGTCCCATTGTTGGAGCCACTGAGTATAAACTCTCTTGGAGCACAGGTACGATTTATCAAATCTTTACTGCTTTGATCATTTGCCAAAAAGATTTTTTTATTCTCACCTTTAATTATGCGTTTGCGTGCTTGCAGATGATACTAAACCACAGTCCCATTACCTGGATCGCAGCGTCCTCCACCACCACATCAAAGATCTGAACCCAAAGTCCACATACAAAATCACTATTTGTGCAGT
Source organism: Parablennius parvicornis (assembly GCA_900302745.1). NCBI lineage: Eukaryota > Metazoa > Chordata > Actinopteri > Blenniiformes > Blenniidae > Parablennius > Parablennius parvicornis. The sequence goes on from OMNM01042114.1 coordinate 47,994, forward strand.
TTATGGGAACTCGGAGGGACCGGAAATCTCCTTATCTCAGATTACAGGTACAGAATTGAAGTGGGATCTGAATTGACTTTTCATCTTTAAATTTAAATATGTGTGTGCAGGAAACATAATTAAAAGAGGAAGAAATGGAAGAAATCATCCTGCCGGTCTCTTTTCTTGACTGACACGTCTTGTTCTTTGGTCTTCCCGTTTTAACCTCAGATCTCGTTGCTGTCACTCAAACTGTGTGTCACTGAGTGCAAGTCAGCAGGGCTGCTATCATTTTATCACTGTCACTGTCAAAGTTAGTGTGTTATACCAACAGTGTCAGATGAATGGGCTGTGTGGATCAGGTCACGCCGGTTGTCATTTCTTGATTCTTTAGATAAAAGTTTGGATGCTGTATGTTGGAATGAAGCCTTCTTTGTGTTCACTGTGCAATTATATCTCGCTTAACATGGTTTTTTAATATCATTCCTCAGCTGAAGTGTCAGACTCGGAGCCCGTCCAGGCAGTGAGGGAGGTGAAGGTTGTGGACATCGGGGTGAATTCCTTCACACTTTCATGGAGAAAATCCCCTGCAGCTTCTGGGTATAAAATCTCCTGGATTCCGTTTAATGGTAAGAGTCACACAAACAGAAAACTCAAATATATACACTTGTCGGAGCACATGTAGCACATGTAGGTGCAAATGTAATTTTTTCCATATCTTTAGGCAAAATAGTGAAGTTTTTATGTATCAAATGTATTACATCTCAATATTTATTCATTGAAACTTCAAGCTATTTTTGCTTTATTGTCTAGAATTTACATAATAAGTCATGAAAAAAATCAAAAGTACAGGATGCCAAATTATTGGAACATTTTATAAAATTATCTGGTTTTAAAAATGTTTAGTTCCTCAGTTGCTCTAGTAAAAATAACTGACAAAACAAATACACTTTTCAATTATGTTCACTTTCTTTGTTTCTGTGCTCAGACATTCATTCACTGTTGAGGTAATCGAAAAATGACACAAATGTTGTTGAATGTATTTTCATCTATTTACATTTCAACAAGTATATTAATGGGAAAAAAAACATTGTTTACTGGTATTTTCAGATGTTTTACAAGACTGTAGTGTTTGCTGCAATCATTTTGCTTAGTGGAGAATTATTTTCATCCTTTATGAAATGAATGTTATATTATATTTATATATATGTTATATATATCATTATAAGAGAATTTCACAAACAAAAGAGCACAATAGTGTTATTTCATTCTTATCGTCTCTAAACTTCTGGATTTATTTACTCCCTATGCAAGGAGGTGACGAAAAATCCCGGGTTGTATCTGCTGCCTCCTCCACCTTCACCATCCGCAACCTGCGTGAGAGTTCGGCCTATAAGATCCAGGTGTCGTCCATCGTGGGCAACAGGGAAGGAAGCGCAGTCCTTGTCACAGCACGAACCTGTGAGTCCTGCCAGTCTCTGAAACTGAGGAACAGTGTGAAACCTGCAGCTAATCACAAGTGGCAGTAATATATTTTGAATGTGTCACGAAGTTATTGACAGAATTCAGCATGGATTTGACCTCAAGATCTCAAAATATAAGTAAAACCTTCAAGAGACAAATTTAGCATGACATACTTTAGTCTCTGAATCTATCTAGAGAAAAATTGTATATCAACATTCCCCCCCGTTTTTATCATCTGTGGTGTTTTATTGTTTGGAGTTTGGTGTCCAAACTTTAAGCTTGGATTTACAGTAAATAATATAAGTTAACATACAGGGCCCCAAAAAAATGCTATTTCAATAGTAGGTCTTTAATGGAGTTTGAATCTAAACAAGGAGAGATATGCAACAGGATAACAATAAGCTACTAATTCATGAAACACAACAGAAAGTTTCAAATTGATTCTACACACATCAAGAAGTGGTGTGGTGACCAAGTGGTAAGGTGTTGGTGTTGTTAACCAGATATCACGGGTTCAAACCCCATCAATCACAATCTGAACAAATTGTAATTTTACAGTTTACCATTGAAGTCATTGCATCTTCAGTGCAGCAGAGATGAAAGCCTATAAATAGCGCCTGACTAAATTATAACACTAAGTGCTAAAAAATTACTGAGACTGAAAAATACAAAAAGAAATTAACTTTAAGGGACAAAAAGCTGCATCAGTCCATCTCATGTCTCCATGAACAGTACTCTTTGCACCCATTCTTGATAGACTTTTGTTTTTGTTTATTTCATAATTCATGTTGGTCGTTTCTGTTTGTGTGTTTCAAGTGGATCTTCCGAAAGTGGAAGGATTTGCTGTTCTGAATGCGACTGATAGCAGCGCCGTCCTCAACTGGACTCGTGTGGCCGGTGTATCCGGATACCTCCTCTCCTGGAGACACATCTCAGGTCAGTGGTGAACCACACCAGCGTTTAAATTTATACGTAGGATTTGAAGATTCCAGCACTATTCCGAATTGTTTTATTTATCAACCGCAGTGGTTTGGGGGATAAAAAGAACAAATTTTGACTAAGTTCAGTCTGACTGTAATGATTGTAACGATTAATTGCCCCCATCAACATAAGCACCTTTTCACTAAAGAAGAAAAGTATCTTGTAACAAACATCAATAAACATACATTCTATCACAGAATAATGATGATAATGATAAAAAAATAAAGTTGAATTCAATCTCTTAATAATCACAAATTCATCTTTGTGTCTTTTCAGTGTTGGAAACTAAAACAGAGATCCTGGGCCCCGGTTTCTCCTCCTACAAGATCGGAGAGCTCCTGTATGGTAGAACATATATTTTCACCATCAGACCTTTGTATGGCGAAGTGGAAGGACCCATAAGCACAGTGTATCAGAGAATCTGTGAGTCTTCATTCAGACTTTTTGTGTCAAACATCCATATGTTTGTTCATGGAGTGCTAGAAAATGCTGAATGAGTTATAGAAATTACATTTGATTTTTTCCTTTTTGCTTGTTAGCACACTTGCAGCTCTGTTTTACTGACTTAAAGCTTGATATAAGGCTTTTTAAGTAATATAGTCACATATATTATGGTTGTGTCCATCACAGTAGGACAGGATCCTCCTGTGGTAACGGTCCAGTCTGTGCCAGCCACAGTTGCCCCACTTCCCCCACGAATCACCACGGCCTCCCAAACCGCCTCCGTCATCAACACAACGGCCTCCAGGACGACCCGACACCCCGTCGTCGTGCCGGCAACGAGATCCTTCACCACCAAGAAGCCTCCGGCTCAACCACAAGTCACTGCAGCCAGAGCTGCTGTCAGCAGCCTACGAATAACCACATCAAATATCGACTCCTCAGCTTCACCGAAATCAGGTATTTTACAGATACAGTCATATATCTTACACTTGTTGTTATGCTTGGGTTAAATTTCAATTTAAAATGTTTTTTTTTTTTTTTAGTGTGTGGTAGAGGAAAAGCAGACATTGTATTCTTGGTCGACGAGTCCTCAAGTATCGGCGCGAACAATTTTATCAAGATGAAAGAGTTCATCTTCCGAGTGGCCACGTACTTCCCCACGATTGGTCCCCAGGCCACACAGGTTAGTTGGAAACTCGTTACGATGGGTGTCTGGTGTAAAACATGTGATCTCTGACTCTCTCTCTCTCTTTTCTCTGTCAATCTCATTTCAGATAGCCGTGGTTCATTATAGTGATGAGCCTCGAATTGAGTTCCGTTTAAGTGACTTCAAGGACAGAAACTCTCTGCTCAGAGCTCTTAGAGCTTTGCGCTACGTGGGCGGCAACACCAAGACAGGTCAGCGATGAACATTGAGCTTTGTCTGTTTGAACCTTTTCAACTGATGGTTATTTAAAACATTGTTTTGATTGTAAAGTGTTCCAACAGCTGTAATACTGATGGAAAGTGCTCTAATCCTCCCATGGAGGCCTGAGATTCCAGATTTTTCTTTGCAGTGTACATTATAAGTTTAAACCCAAGTCCACAAATATATTTTCTATGATTTATACTTTTTGAGCTGCATTTTAGGAATTTTGACTCATTTCTTTAGTTACGCTGTTCCGATGCACAGCAATACAGAAACAACTTTTATTGACGTGTTCGACTGTTCCTAAACTTCCAGTAACTTCATATTTACCATCCCCAGGAAAAGGCATCAGCTACGTTCTGCAGGAAATGTTCCAGGAGTCTCTGGGCATGAGGCCGGAGGTGGCCCATGTTCTGGTTCTAATCACGGACGGCCGGGCCCAGGATAACGTGTTGCCTCCCTCTAGAATCGCTCGTGCTCTGGGTCGGTTCTGGTGAAAATCAACCATTGTCAACAAGAGTGTGACAATCAACCATTGTCAACAAAAGGATGACTGTTTGTCCCTCTCCAGGTGTCAGCGTCCTGGCGGTTGGAGTTTCTAACGCAGACATGGAGGAGCTGAATAAAATCGCAGCTCCCACCAGCTACAAGAACATTTTCTTCTCGCCAACATTTGATGATTTCCCCTCCATAGAGAGGGACTTTATCAGCAGCATCTGTAGTGAGGAACTGCTCTCTGAGTACAAGCTGAATGATGAGGTGAGACTTAACAGAGTCAGGCCTAAATATAAACTTTATTAAAGGGTTTCAAGCCTGATCTGAAAAAAAAGAAGCTGGTGTGGGGAACTGAATGTTTAATATTACGTTAATAACACTTTTCGGTTCAGGATGCTCAGTTGGACACGCCGACCGAGGATCCAGAGGAGATGCTGAAGCCTCAGGGTCCCTGTTCTGACCAGTGTGTAAAGGTTGGTGCAAAAACAGCCTCCTATCTCATACTCCATTTAAAAAAACAGAAATGAATCATGAAATTAACCAGCAAATTCTTAATCGTGATAATCATCTGCTCTTGCAGGGCCAGAAAGGGGAGAAGGTGAGTTGATTTGTTCAAGAACACTTAGATGGTTGTAAAATGCTGGAACAGTTTTACTTATTTCAATATCTTTCATTTCCTAAGGGAGACGGATCTGCTCTCGGAGGTCTGGTAGGTTTTTCTCTGTTAACTTCCTGGCGCATGTTAAATAATTATGATGTTTTCATAGATGTTTCCTTTCTACTTTTTCAATATACTAAATTTGATCAACTAAACCTTTGGTTATAATTAGTAGCATTTTTTTAATCGCAGAGATTCAGGCAAAGTCCTGGACAGTTTGATCCTTTCACGTCTTCCAAAGGAGAGTCAGGCGAGAAGGTAACTCTACTCACACAATTTTTTTATTAATCCCAGCGGACTTTTGTTATCTAAAGTCATTGATTGTACATTTGTTGTGTTTCGTATTGCCTCTATTTGTCAGGGGTCTCCAGGGACAGACGGTGTGCCTGGGTTGCCAGGGCGACCCGGAAGAACCGGACCCCCGGGTTCTGCCGGCCAACGAGTAACTGCATTCAGAAAAAGCCAAATCTCACACGACTTGAACCCAAATCTGAAAAATAACATTACTTATTGTGCGTTCTTTTTTCTTTTTTTGTTCATCTAGGGACCCCCGGGTGTTCCAGGTGACATGGTAAGATTGGAGAGGAACGACGCATGACTTAAATTGTTAATGATTCATATATTTATCAGCACAAATTCGGAATTATTTTTCCCAATGTGTTCAAATTATAAACAGTCGTCATGTATGTTTACTTTGTAGGGTCTTCCTGGACTCACTGGTCCAAAAGGACAGAGAGGAGAAAGAGTACGTTTATCCATCCTTTATAATACTTTTGATTAAGAGCTATTTTAGGTGCTGAATTCATGATTATTATATTGTGTGTGTTTCCCTCCAGGGAGAACCTGGGTATGTTATAGCCGGTCCTGATGCTAATTTTGTGCCCGGACGAAAAGGAGAGCCCGGATCATCGGTAAGTCCTCAAAAGGCCTTTTTTGAAAGGAAAAAAAAAAAAAGTTACACCGAAACCAAACAAACAATATGTAATGTTTGTTACAGGGTCCTCAGGGGCCTCCTGGTGTACCAGGGGTTAATGGAGCTCCAGGTCTGCCCGGCCAGCCCGGACCAGCAGGGTCCCCAGGAACATCAGTTAAGGTAACATAAGTCTGCCTTGAACTGTTCTTATTTATATCATTTTTATCTTATTATTTATTATTTATGTTTTGCAAATGACTTAAGTGTCACAGACATGGTGAAATATCACACGCAAACCAAAACCGCTGTTTTCATATTTCACAGGGAGATTCTGGAGAACCGGGAGAAAAAGTAAGATCGAAACACTGTGAGCTTTTTAACATCTGGTTGACTTCTAATTAAATGGGTTTTTTTTTTTAAACTGATGCAAAAGTTTCCAAACCTGATATTTCGCACTGTTTTAAAGACTGATTTATTTTGTGATATTTTTTATGTATTTGTACCATTGTCTTTTCTTTTATTGCTTGTTTGTCCTCTCTATTTTATTCGGTTATATCTACCTGTTTGTCTATTTTTTACTTCTAAATTGTTATATTCTAGCCTGTATATTTTATCGTGCATAATTTCTTTGTTTTTTGTGAGAGGGAACTGCTATTTTAGTTCTCTATATGTGTGAAAATATGTAACAGAATTGACAAATAAAGCAACTTTGAACTTTGAACAAAGGGTTTACGGGGGAAACCAGGCGGAAAAGGAGACAAAGGAGAACCAGGAAGAGATGTGAGTTAATTATTACAGAAGTTAAAAGTAATTTTGCAACACAAAATAAATATTATTGCATCTTCACTTAAAAATAAAACGGTGCTACAAACACCGTTTTTTGGTTCTTTCTGTCCATCTGTGACAGACAAACATTATTATAAATGATTTCAGGGTATTGCAGGTTTGCCTGGTCCCATTGGTATTGATGGCGTGCCAGGATTTCCAGGCCAGAAAGGAAACAAGGTAAAAAAAATGTTTCTAAAGCTTTTGCACTTTAACTAGTCGAGTTCAAATATGGGCATGTCAGACTTTGTATGGTGTTCTGGATTCTTCTCAGGGTGAAGAGGGAATTGGCATACAAGGTATTCAAGGTCTTCGCGGAGAGCCGGGAGAGAAGGTGAAACACAACACGCAAGTAGAAGAATGAATTTAGAAGCTTCATGTTATGAAATTATGATGATCTTTAATGTTTTTTAGTATGAAAGATAGATTTGTGTTGTTTTTGCAGGGTAATATTGGCCTAACAGGACCTGTTGGCCTGAAGGTATAACATTGTTTTCTTTTTTTTAATGATCATGATGCTTTTTTTTGCATGTGAATTTAATTAATTAATTTATTACTTCATTCATTTAGTGTAATTTTGTCTGTGCAGGGTGAGCGTGGAGAGCAGGGCGTCCAGGGAGTCATTGGACTGCGGGTTTGCACTTCATCATTACTTTGAGTCAAATAGCTACCAAACATTTCCTGCAAGTTTCACCATCTGAAACATGTGAATCGACACCAGGTCCTTAAATCAAATCTGCTTGAGTAAGGCAGAATGCTGTGTGAGATTCATGAAAAGATTGAAAGTATAAGTGCTTTATTCTTACCTGCAGGGGAAAAAAGGATTCAAAGGAGAACAAGGTGAAAAAGTAAGTTCATCTAGAGAGAAATTATTCGACTGGAAATCTTCCTTTTATCACGCAATTAGTGTGGTAAAGTAAATGAATCTGTGTAATTCAGCTAAATGAAGCTAATGACATCATAAAAAATAAAATGTGAATTGTCATCATTATTGTCTTTCTTATTTTTAGGGAGGCCAAGGAGTGATGGGACCGATGGGTCCACAAGGACCCACAGTGAGTCATGATTACATCCTATAAAACGTATATTAAAATCTAATTCAGTTTTCATTCCAAAATTAGCACAGTCGTTGTTATTCATTCCCAAACTGGAAAAAAAAGCCAAGAATATGCTGAGTATCTGTTTTGTAATCTCTAAGCAGGTATTGACATCGATGAATGAACATATTGTGTAGTTATATTGTTCTGGCTCCATCAGAGATGGTGATGATTACGTTTATTTGATCAGGAGCCAGACTGTCAAGCCTCAGTGGTTTCATTTTGCCAAGATTTTTCATGCTTCAGTGGTTTTTAATTTGAAGCTGTCATTGTGATCATCTCCATGTCTCTTCATCACTTCTGAGAAACAACACAAAACGAGAGAGATCAGTTTTGATTTGTTGGATATGAAGTAAAAATAGAAGTTTAGGGTTAATAAACGTTTGTGTTTTCTTTAGGGACTGACAGGACCAATTGGGTTAAAAGGAGACGAAGGTCCACGAGGAGTTCCTGGTGATCCAGCGAAGGGTGTAAGAAAACTCCCTCAATTTATTCTTAAATTCAACAACCTGATGCTCAGCTCAAAGCTTCGGTTCTCTTTTATCATAGATTCTTGGACCAACTGGAAAAAAGGGTGCCAGGGTGAGTCGAGATTTTCTATATTCTTCTATATTTCTATTTTCACTCCTGATTCTTTAGTCATTTTAAACACATTGAAGTAGACTCCAACGCTGCACAATCCTACGTTGAATCAACAACAAATTGATATTTTCATAGCCGAGGAAGGGGAAAAACCCTTTTCAAACGTTCTCATTCAACATGTTAAACTTAATGGACGTTATTTGCATTCATCTTAGCGAGTTTTTTTTTTTTTGTTTTTAATCCATTGAGCCAGCGGGAAGCGTTTCTCTTGATGTTATTTATGCATTTTTTCACAGAAATTTTGTTAATTGTTTGCAGTCTTCTTATGCACTCGGACTCAATCCTCTGGGTCTGCTTACGAAGCACAATTACAATTTTCTCTCATCAACTATTTCAGAGGCGATGGATACTAGATTTAATCCCCGTCAAGCCGGTATCAGTCACACTAAAGTGACCAGACTCATATTGGTTAATGTTGATGTGTGTGTGTCTGTGTGTGTGTGTGGCAGGGAGACGTCGGTCCAGTCGGGCCAACAGGCCCACAAGGAATTAAAGGGTTACAAGGAGGCAAAGGAGAAAAGGTTAATAGTGACAAATCCTATTAATTATTTTTGCTTGGAGTTATTTCTACCAATGTTTTGGATATGGTTCCACTATATGTGGTGACTTGACGTGTTACAGGGAAGTCCTGGGTTTGGTATTCCAGGACAGCCGGGACCAAAGGGAGAAAATGGCGAGCGAGTGAGTCATTTAAGGCTTTTCCTCTTCTTATCCTGTAACAAAGAAAACTGTTCTTAATGTCGATTGTGCGTTTTGTAAATGTGTCATTCAAAGGGAAATGTTGGTTTATCTGGAAAACCAGGACCCAAGGTGAGCGATTCATCCCTCAACCAACTTTGTATCTGTTTGGTAGTTTTGTGTTTTGTTTATTTTCACAATCTGAGGTTGTTTTGTTGTTTAGGGGCTCGACGGCCTCAAAGGAGACAAAGGAAACGTTGGCCCCCCAGGCACTCCTGGAGATCCAGGATTAAGAGGTAAAGATGTAAGTAAATCCTGAGTGGTTGTTACAGAAATGATTGCAGTCGTCATATAAGACTCATATTTACTCTCTTATGGGGGGCTATTTAAAAAATATGAGAAATTGTTGAAAGTATTTATTAAAACATAAATTTAGTCTGACAAAATGTTTTTACGATGCTTTGGAGAGAAGCTCAGGAAAATGATCAGCTGGTTCTTTTAATCAATTTTATCACACATTGTTTATGTTGGCATCTATATCTGACGTTATGATGGATTGTATGTGTGTGCATGTGTATGTGTGTGTAGGGTTCATCTGGGGCTAAAGGAGAACAAGGATCAAAGGTATAATCTGATTTTAAAATGTATAATTTTTTTACTGTTTCAATCTGGTTCTGACTCATCTCAACATCCTGAATCAGATTCTTCAATTCATCATTGTTATTCATCACAGGGGGAACAAGGACCTGCTGGGCAACCTGGTGACAGAGGAATAAGGGTATTTCTTTAAAAGCATCCAGTTCTTGTTTTTCTATACCATCTGAGAATATGATTGCAGAGAGCCAACACCAAATGTTTTAAATGTGGGGGATTCAGAGCAGTAATATTAGATCTGTGTCTTTCACATTTCACATTTGAATCCCCGTGAAAACCCACCTGTTCAATTCCACTTACTTCCTGGTATTGTTGTAGTTTTTATCCACATTTTAATCATTCGGAATGTTCGTTTTCAGTATTGTCTGGCGTTAACTGCTCCTCTACAATGTACTTGGATGTACTGAATGTACCCTAAATGTTAAAGGGGTCATATGATGCAAAATTCACTTTATAAAGATTTTGCAACAGTAATAATCGTCCCCATGCCTGGAATGACGCCCCAGAATTGAAGAAAGTCTGTCCTCTCTCTCCCTGGCTTGTTTCAGTTTTAAAAAGTGTGTCGCTCCAACGAGCCAATCAGAAATCAAACCCTATATAGTGTCATTGGGAGTTTAGCCAATCACAATCAAGGTAGGCCCATCCCTTTGACTCCTCCCACAATTAGGCAGCTCTGCTCTGGCACCACGAGAGGAAGTACTTCCTCTTCCCAAGATTAAGCATGTGTGGGCGGAACCAGTCCAGCTCACACAGACAGCAGATTCTGAATGCAGCCCCTACGATCCAATATTCAAATGGCGGTTAAGCTAGATTTCAGGTTAAGTCTGGATTTCAGGTTGCATTCAAATTAACTTTGAATGCAACGTTTTTGGACCAACGAGACCGTGTGAAAATGTTGAAAAGCTGTATAATATGACCCCTTTAACACAATGCTATCAATTTTTTTTTTTGTCATGACTGTTCAGGGTCCATTAGGGCTACCAGGAAGACCAGGAGACCCTGGAGAAAAGGGGGATATTGGGCTCGCTGGCCTGCCGGTACGTTCACTCAAATAATCACACAAATGAACTGAAAGTGATTATTAAATGACTGTAATTAACTGTGTTTTTGTTTTCTGATCTGAAGGGTCACGGTGGAAATAAAGGGGACAAAGGAGAGCCGGTATGTTTGTGTCTATTTACTAATTCTCCTGGTTATTGTTTTCTCCTGGTCGGCTGTATCCCGATTGCTCTCCTGTGTCCATCAGCACGTCACATCTTCACAACATGTGACCTCATGTTTACTAATTTAATTAAAGTAATTAATTTTTGTAGCGTTTTAGATTTTAACTTCATCTTAGCCGCTCATTTTTTGTTTACTCTGCCACAATAGGGGAAACCCGGACCCCCAGGAGCACAGGTGAATACATGTGTTATCATGTCGAACAGCTTATCATCGATTCAGCCACGTTTGAGTGACGCATTTATCATAACAAAAGAGGAAAATATAATTAAGTAAAATCTTTATTTGAATTATTCAACCAGATTGGTGCCGACAACAACGTCTTGACCCGAGCAATTAAGGTAAATTAAAGGACAACATGCAGTATATGTTAGGATTTTAGGATTTTTGTTGGAAATGTAGACGATATCAATTGTATTACTAACTTTTTTTGTTCTTTTAGGGTGAGTCAGGAGAGCCCGGTCAGCCTGGTTTGAGAGGAGAAATTGGTCTTCCTGGACCAAGAGTGAGTATGAAACTCAAAAGACTCTTAATTATTAAATGTGAATTATGAACCAAGCTAATGAACCATGAAGTGTGTTGTAGTTTAGTGGTTCCCCTCTTCACCACCGCAGATTATAATTTCTTATTTTTGTCTCTGTCCAGGGTCCTGAAGGGAAGCCTGGATTACCAGGCCCATCTCTGGTACTTGTATAAATAATTTCAAATCTTGGTTTGGATGAATCTTTCAAAATAAAAAGAGTGATTAAAAACTGGATGTACTGTGAAACATTTTGCAGGTTGGCGCTGGAAGAGAAAAACCAGGGATTAAGGTGGTGCATGTCACATTACATGTTTCTTGGTTAAAATATTAATTTGAATTGTTTATGTGTAAGTATTGATATTTGCTCTATATTTGTAGGGTGACCAGGGGCAGAAGGGACAATCTGGGATGGTGAGTACACCAATTTTTTATTTATTTATTTATTTTATAGCAAACATATATTGTGAATTCAATACAAATTAGGATAATAAACCAAAAAAAATAAATCAAATTATCATGATACGTTCCAGTATATCTGCAGATTATTAGGAGACATCTGAAACGGTGTACAATCTAAAGCATTATTTTTGGCAGCGTGCCGTCCAGCCTTCATTTGGACGGTCAATTTTTGTAACAGACGGCCGAAAAAATTAATTATTGGCTCAAGTACACAACTTCGCGCCTGTATTAAGCCCGGAATCCATGATGAGCGATGTGATTGGTCAATTAATACCATGTCGTGTGTGCGTTTTGAAACGCGGCCTCTGATTGGTTCGTAATTTTCTGACTCATCCTGATGCATTCAAATGCTGAAGCAGAGAGGATGAATTTCGACACCCAGATTTATTTGGATGTTTATTTCTGCCTAAAACTGTGATCCAAAGGGAAAGTTGACTTTCAGTCTGTATACTTTGATCGCAGTGAGGAGTCTTGAATTAAAGATGTGAACGTGTGGTGTGTCTTTGTAAACAGAGGGGGGAGAAAGGAGACCAAGGCCGGGTCGGGATCGCGGGGATGCCAGGTTTACCGGGGACTCCTGTGAGTATCTCTCTGACTCGCTCTGCCTCCGGCTGCTTTCATCCTCTCTGTGCTCTTAATGGATTTTTCAACTGTGACAGTCACCGAGGTTCACTTCCAAGCTGATGCATGTGAATATATATTTTTGTCACCAATGTATAATTAGGCCGCTTGTGTTGCGTCTTCTCTACAGGGAAGACCTGGCATTGATGGGAAACGAGGCCTGCCAGGAAAAGATGTGAGGACAGTTTTCATTCCACTGTTCTCTGTGCTTGAACTCTTACTACAGTTATGCTTCATGTCTGCATTAACTTGGCATCTTGCAGCTATTTTATGATAATCGTTGAACTTGAAATGTGTTTTGTTTTCGCAGGGAGAAAGAGGCGCAAAAGGAGACAATGGCACAAAGGTCAGTCAAATAAAAACCTTTTATGAAGCCTGTCTTTTGTGCGTATATAAACTTTTACTTTCACTTTCAGGGCGACAAAGGAGATGCTGGTGAAAATGTAAGTGATTCTGAATGTCACACATAAACTCTTTAATCAGTTGTCAGACATTAATTGTCCCTCCTTGAATTCCAGGGTAAAGATGGAAGTAAAGGGGAACGAGGACCTCCGGGTTCTCCTGGTCAGCAGGTGCTCGTCACCTCTGAGGTAGAAATACTTCCCTGATATTAAAAAAAAATGACATTTCAAATCTGTTTTAAGAAGCAGTACATCAGGCACTGTTCTCATAATTAAACCCATAATCATTATCAATGTGACACATTTCTATTCCGTGAGGATTCAGAAGAACATCAAACAGGTCCACTTGGACTTAAATGACAGTTTGATTGAACAAAATTTAACGTGGATTCGCTCTCAGGGCGCCACCATTGACGAAATCCGACAAGCGTTTCCACTTCCGATGGGTCCTCCAGGAGCTACTGTGAGTTTAATACTTAAAATCCAACACATTTTTGCTTATTTATAGCAAAGCAAATAATGGCACATCATCTCAGCTTTTGCATGGCTTAATTCAGATATCGCCTGCACAGAATCTGAGTCACCCATCAACAATGACTCTGGTGCTTGTTATTTGTGGGATGCCATGAGTCGTGTCCTTATCTGCAGGAGAGCTTCATGTCATGCATCATAAATGCATGTTTAAATGTCTTTCTCCTCTGTTTCTGTGTGTTTAGGGTTCTCCGGGAATGAAGGTAAGATGGACTTGCTATTGAGCGTGAAGCTAAGTTCTTTAAAAAAACACACACACACACACACACAAACATGGGCATGGTTGCTCATTTGTTTTTGTTTTTTTGCAGGGTGAAAAAGGAGAAAGAGGCCAGAGAGGAGAGACGGTATAGTGCAAATAATAACGGTGCAATATGTAATAATGTCATAAATGAAAAAATCCCACTATTTTTTTTTAATAAATCCTAATTAAGCTGGGAAGCTTAATGTTATTCTGATGTTTTGACAGCTTTTCTAATTAAGGCATCAATTTTGATGATTTATTACATAATGCACCAAATTATTACATTTTCTTAAAAAAAAAGAGCACCCACATTTTGTAATAACTGTTCCAATATGCAACAACTTATTACAAAATGCAGCAAAGTTTATTTTATAATGCATTCAAGACTTGTAGTACGAAATGAGGCAGATTATTACATATTGAGTTGAAAATGTATTATTACATATTGTACTATTATTACATAATGTGCAGTGCTACACACCTCAAAACGGTGCATTGGAAATTGAAATGACATTATCACTACATCTCCTCTCGTGTTTCTGCAGGGTGACGCCGGAACGCCTGGAAAGTCTCTGGAGATGAAGGTTGAATACTACATATAACAAATCCTCCTCTGGGATGCATCCTGTCATTTAAGATCCCTGAACAATGTATTTCTCCTCTTCTTTAGGACATCGAAGTAATGTTTGAAGCCTACGGTATAAGGGTGAGCTCAGTCGATACACGAACCCCCGAAATTTATAGAATATTTAACAGCACTAGGGTTTGATAGTAAAAAAAACCTTTTCTTGTTGTTCAGCTGCCTTTGCTGAAAGCTTTGATTGACAGGTTGCTGCAGGATGGGATCGAGGAGCTGCTTCATGTGCTCACCACCGCCAAGAAACTCAAAGACGGTGCAAAAACGCACACCTCCAACCTCATCTCTGACGACACCGTACGTGGACTCAGGGGAATATCTGCTTGCCTGCCGATGGGGGGAAAATCCACCTGGGATTTTTATATCCATATTATACATTCATCCAACAGTTAAAATAAGACACGTATCGTTGATCTAAGGTTGAACATTCATTTATCTTTTATAGCCACGATTCTACAAGCCATTCATGGTTAAATCAAAACATTACAAAGCAGCTCACACTATTCCTGTACAGCCGATCTAACTTGATTTGTGTGTGTGTGTGTGTGTGTGTGTGTGTGTGTGTGTGTGTAAAATAATTCAATATCTTGGAGCTAGTGGTTTTCAGTGTGAGCTTCTGAGGGTCAGGAAAATGTACTTTTAATAAACCATGAAAACAATTAAATACATGACCTTAACTTGTTTTAAGCAGTAGAGAAGATGGATAGAGAGTTGAATTACAATTTCAATGTTTTAATTGGAAGAGTTAAAAGAAGTATTTGTAGGTGGAAGAAAGAGAATTCATATTTATTTTTTTGAAAAGTAGGCTTTAGTATGAATAAGTAGCAGATTACATTTAAATATCATAAAGATTCAAATTAACATCTGTAACATTCATTCTCTTTGGATTCCAACAACTGATCATCTTATCATGCACCAAACATTATGGAGTCCAGAATTAAATTAGAAGTTACTCTTTGATCTGATATCGAGTGGTCACATTGTTTCAAACTCTGTGAGAGGGGATCATCCTCTTCTCATATTTGGGTTTTCTCTCCAGGGTTCCTTGAAATTTGATCCCAGCAGTCAGTCTCGGTCTGAAATGGACACCGTTGAGGATGATGATTTAAATGACCAGATTCCTAAATCTCTGACATCGGTGAGTTTTATCTCATATCTTGTTATTTTCACAGAACATTAAGGATATGTGCTTAAAAAATGGCAAATAATTCAAAATGAATCAACACTCTGGTCCAACATATTCTGGATTTTAATGTCCCCTGACTCTGTGTTGTGACCTGAAGGACCCTTTAAATGAAACTGCCGAGGATTCTTCCTTATTGGCCGTCACCAGTCTGACAGGAGAACCCAAGTTCAACACGATAGAGATGAAGTTAAAAGGATCCAGAGGGAAAGAGGAAGACGACACCGACCGATTGGCTTCACTGAAAACTAATCAGACTGTGATCAATTCGACTTTCAGTCCCACATCATCCAAGAAGGTAAAGATATTTTGAAATAAAGAAATCATTATTTATTGTATTATATTAAAATGCGAATGTGTCTCAGACGGTTTCAGAGTTTCCTGAAACAGTGATGGAGACTGTTCTCCTCACACGGGAGGACTCGGTGAAGAAGAGTTCAGGACCAAAGAAGAAGAATAGGGAGCGTGGGAAAGTAAAGCCGCCTTGACTTTTTCACAGACCACAAAGTTTTTGAGTTAAATCTAGAATCCACCAGTTCACCATAGCGTATTACTACACTGGTATTTTTGTGTTTCAGCTCACCTGTTTTACTTTAAAATTCACTTCATTGGCTTTAAAATAGAGATTTCAACTAGTGACGAGAAAATCAACATGCAGAGAAATATAGTTTTGTGGCTCAACAGCTTCTACAGTGTGTTTTAACCCTTTAGAGGAATCATAGAAAAACGTACGCGTTAGTTACTTTTGAAAAATAAATGCATTTGGAAAGTTTAAACTGAGAAAAACAAGCTTGACTAATTTGAAATGCATATCCATTATCTTTGGTACTTCTTGTGAAATATTGAGCACATTGCTGTAGGAAAGTGGTTTTACTATCCTGCAATCCAATATAATGGGATTTTGGAAAGAATATATAAGTTTGAGAGTCTATATATTGTTTATTACTGTTGTGTTATAGTTTATGTAACAATGATCAAGTTTGATGCTAAATGCATTAATCAACCACACTAACAGAGAGTAATATGTGTTTTACTAAAGCCTCAAGTCAAAGTACAAAAATTAATTGAAGTTTAATAAGAGGTGAGAAGCACAAGTGTTTAACTCTTTATTGGTCAAAGTGATCACTGTAATTTTTAACACAAAGCTGAGATCTAATAAAATGAGTCTGAAAGCTGATTTTGATTTATCTTATTTACGATGAAAATAAATTCATGATTATAACAGTAACTGATTTAAAAACTGCTGAGCTGAAACATTTATTAAAATGTCTGTTGTGTTCTTGTACATTTTCACAACACTCATCTGAATCTAAATTGTGTTGTTTTGTTTTTTTGATAACCATTAACTACTTATCTCCCTAAACCTTTCCAAACATAGTTCATTAGATCAACAGCTTCTGAAGCATGAGAAACTTTTTTTTTCCCCTCTCCCTCCCTGACTGTGAACTTCTTAACCAGGGCAAAGGAAATAAAGGACGACATAAGAGGCAGAGACACCGCCTGGTAAATGTCCTTGTAGGGTTCTGACTAAAACTAAAACTAAAACTCAGCTCCACTTTTTCCAAGACTGAAACTAAACCTCATGAAACTAACACGGCGAACTCACCTCACAGAACCGCAACACTGATTCTAACAAGCCATTAACATACAACAAACTGTGCATGTGTAACCGCTATCTCATTGAAATTAAATATATATATATGCATGACATTGAATTAACTAGTAATTGTTAAGGGTGGAATGGCTCATCCGTGTGCTTCTTTAAATATGTTGGCTTTGTAATTGCTCGGCTTTGCAGTCTTAGTGCCTGTGATGTTATCCTTTTGTATTAATTGGCATTTTTCTGCTTTACTTTAAGACAAGTGAAGATGGGAAAGAGGAAGACGCAGAGGAGTTTCGTAACATCGAAGAGGAAGAATATGATTATGAGCACAAGGTAGGCAGCGGCTGCCATGAATGACTAATCCAGGCTCTGCTGGAAGCTTTTATTTTAACGGGATGTTGACGGTGTGTGGCTGTCACAGATCTGGAGCCTCGTTAACAACCCTGTCAAACCCCTGATCTGCTTCATTTTTTGAAGCGTGGTCTCTCGGGGACAGAAATGTATCCGTATCCACACAAACACTACAGAGAGTTGATCAATGACACACCCACTAGCTGAATTTAATTATTAAGAATTAATTAGTTTGTGGCTGCCGCCCACTGTGTCCTCTCTCCGCTCAACATCCATCATGTGGTTTTTTTCCTCAAAAGTTAGATCTTCATTTAAGTTTTTTATTTTTTATTTTTTTAAACAGGAGGAATTTTCCCCAGATGACCCGTCAATCTCTCTGGACAGGGGCGAGAACAAAGAGGTACATTTGCTTCAAACATGATTCACTTTCAATTTAAAAATTAAAAACAAAATTCAGGTGCAGGCTGAAGTCTGAACAGGTTAATCGTCTTTTCTAGTGGATATCCATGTAAGCGTTTTAGATTCTACAGCTCAGATTATATATTTAGAAATGTTTAAAAAAAAACACAAAGGGATAGCACAGAGCAGGGTTATTTGTTCTCCATGCGCAAAAAAGGGTCCACGTTTAACAAAAATGCAAAATGTTGCATCAGGTTTAAATGAGTTTTTTCATTGCATTGTGACCAGTAGTGTATGTTTAAGACCACTTATTGATTTAGACATAACTCAAGCGATGACCGATGTAGACCGGGTAACACTAGCTTTTTTTTTTTTTTGGAATTTTTTTGACATGAAATGAATCCACACATGTTTTTACTGTCTGGTCCTCAACCTCTCCTCTTCTCTCCCGACCAGGACGACTCTTCACTGCCTCCACCTCCCTCCATCACAACAGAAGAAGCAGATGAGGTACAGTTTTATTCACCTTCAATCTTATGCACCCTTGACTCTGGATGCCCGCTGAGATCCCTGCATGCATGCGAACGCAATGTACTTTCACTTAACACAAAGGGGGTGAGAAGTGCTTGAATAACAATCAATTTAGTTGGAAACGAATTGTCGTTTGATTGATGCAGGATGAGCACTCCTCATCGTGTTTCCAAACTCTTTCTTTCTGCTTCCTACTGAGATTTCACCAGTGCAAAACAGTGTTTGTATACGGCTAATGAGAATACTCTGGGAATGGAAATAGAGCATCACAGACCGTGTAATGCACAATTATCAAAGCATGAGAGTGGACTGCATTTTTTTTTTCTTTTTTTTTTTTTTTTTGAGCAGCATGCATTTAAGCATGATTCCTCTGAAGCTTGCCTGAATGCAAATGAGCAGATTTAAGCTGATTTAGTGAGAAGCACTTTCAGAGAGTCACTCTTAATGCTTTCTCTCCCTCTCATTCTTTTAAACAGGATGTCTCTTAATTCCCAAGAGACTATACAGTCCTGATCATTCATAGGGAAGCACTACACGGTGTGTGAATAAAGCGTTTTCTCACACATGAAGCGCTGAACCTGACCGACGTTTCGTGATGGGGGACCTTCTTTTTTCCACACATCACTCGTTCAACATTTTAAAATGTTGATTTAAGAGCTGCAAACTGTGCCCTCGAGTGCTGATTCATCACTTCATTGAGTAGCCTTGACCTAACATGTCTACATCAAATAATTTATTTATTACAGATGTTTCTCTGTAACTATTGCAGCTACAAGCTTTCTCAATTTAATTCCTGATGTCTTGTGTCCCGTTGTATGAACTTTTTTTTTATTTATTGAAATGTTAGTTTTACCAAATCCGTATTATTCAGGAATATGATAGTACTATTAACGAAGTAGAAAGACGAAATGCTCTTTTCACTGGTGAAATTTTTCTTTGTTACAACAGTTTAACCTCTCTGTGCATGTTGTGCTTCAGTAAAAAAAAAAAAAAAAATTCAACACTTTCTCAGAAGGTCTGTGTCTTATTTCATCATTTGCATCCACACATTGCTCATAAACATTTGGTGGGAAATTAACAGGTACGTCGAATACAAATCAGGGTGAAAAGAGGCTCTCCGTGGCCTGACTCCGTGGTAAGTGTCATCTAAATAATCTACATATGTAGAACTCAGATTACTGGCTGTATGAGATCACAGCAAAAATGACCTTTATATTGTAGGTGTTCATGCCAGGTGCTGCAGGAGGAAGGAATCGCTTTAGGGAGGCACAAAATGTAAATATAGTCGTATTAGATCCAAGCATATGAAATTCTAATTTTACAATTAATTTTGAGGTAATATGAGATTCCGCTTTTCTTATTCCAGCATCCCTCCTCTGGAGCTCAAGGTTACAGCAGCTGGATTGTAAGTTTGAGAAATTCATGTATAGAAAAAAAACAATATCAAAATACGGTGGTTTTATTATAAAATGTGTTTTTCTAGAAGAGCAAGCAAGAAAATATTGGCCTTCAAACAAAACCCAGGGGCCAGTGGCAAGAAAGAAGACACAGCGAGAGATACAGCCACACAGAAAAAGACATTCATGCAGGTGCAGCAGAGGAAGAAGAGGTGGAGGAGTGGGGAACGAAAAACGAGGAGGATTTGATGGAATATATAGATCCAATCTACGAGGAGGAGAGGAGTGGAGACTACGACTGGGAGACGGAGGAAGATGTAGATCGAGAGAGGGAAGGGGAGGAGGAGGGAGATCTAGAGATGGAGAGAGAGAGGGAGAGGTTGGAGATGGAGAGGGAGAGAGAAGAGCTGGAAAGAGAGAGGGAGGCGGAGATGGAGCTGGAGAGAAAGAAACTGGAGAGGGAGAGGGAAGAAGACCTGGAGAGAGAGAGGGAGGAAGACCTGAAGAGAGAGAGGGAGGAAGACCTAGAGAGAGAGAAGACCAAGCAGGAGAGGGAGGAAGACATAGCGAGGGAGAGGGAGGAATGGGAACGGAGGAGGGTGGAGATGGAGAGAAGTCGAGCGGGAGGTTACGATGAAGAAACTGGACAACCTTATCCATACCCTCCAGAGTATTTCTTCCTCAAGGTGAGACTGAACTATACACAACTCTTGAGTTTCGTACAAAGATCATCTTGAACCACTGCAATGATTTAACACTCATTTTTCTGTGTAACAGGGACTTCCTGGTGAAAGTGGAAAACCAGGACGAAAGGTGAAAAAATCATGTTAAAAAAAACACTGACGGACTGTTCATAACTAGAGGGATAGTTTTATTGCACATCAACTTCTCTGTTGGGAAATTGAGTCACTATCTGATTAAAGTTTATCACAGTGTCACCAAATGTCCCCAAAATGAAGTCTAGTCTATTTATCAACATTTTTGTGTCGTACCTTCAAATTGAGCAGTAAACTTCACTTAACAAATGCATTCAAACCATTCACTTCCCACCTTCCAGTTGTTGTTAAATATTCTCACACTTCTTTCACACATGTGCAG
>OMNM01042157.1:7511-20263 GCA_900302745.1 Parablennius parvicornis
CCCGGCGAGCTTTTTTCTCCCCGCCGTAGTGAGGACAGATTAATTCAAAGCCACGTGCCGCCGCCGAGGCTCTTAATTAACTGCCTCTGTGTGGAAAGAAGAAAGTTGCGAGTTTGACAGCAGCTCCCTTCTCTTTCTTCTCCCTGGTCCTCATCCCACTTTTTTTTTCCTCCTCCTCCTGATCTTTCATTAAGAACACCCACGTGTGCTCTGTTCCTTGAAATATCAAGGAATATATATAAAAAATGTAATATTCGAAATATCTGGGGAACAGGTGGGAATGTCAGTCCTACGCTCTGGATGGAGGAGAAAAAAAAAAAAAACGAGCGCGTCTTGTTCTCAGTTGCATCACTCTAAAAAAGTATGTTCAACTCCGATAACATTAAACAGACTCGTAGGAATTTCTTCATACGTGGAGACAGAGATAATTAAAATATTTAAAAGACAGTTATATGAAATCGTGGACGGGAATATACTGAACGTTTTCGCTCATTAAAATGAGAAGTTCAAAAGAAACGCAAAAAAAAAAAAATAAACGTACACTTCTTTTAAACAAGCCCTTGTTTTTGCTCCGTTAATGAATCCGCTCGAGCCTGAGACGTTGTTTACTCGACCCCTCGGTCCCCGACAGGCGAGGAAGTGACAGAAAGAGACGCATGCTGTTCGTCTGATGAGATAATTGTACACGCTCGGGGTTGGATGTAAAGGCAACAGCCGAGTGACACATTTGGTTTTTACATCCAGCACAAAGCACGTCTTTCTAATAATTCCGTCCAGCGCCCATGCTGGTGAAATGTCAAATATCGTTGTGTTCATCTTCCCACCATTTACATATTTATCCAGCTTGTTTTGAGGTTACATGTTTCTCTCCGTTAAAAGAGGAAATGACTGTGTTGTCTGTGGTGCTATATAAATAAAGTTGAACTGAATCACGTGAATATTAAAGTGACTCTATCAGAAACAAATGTACTTCCCATAAAAGGTATAATAAACCAACACACCAAGAGAGGACAGTTATGACTCATTTCCAACTCGCGTTTTCCCAAATCGGTCACACTGAAATCGACATGTTCACAAACAAACAGGAATTTGTAGCCTTCAAAGTCTGTTAACGTTTCATCCTCCGTCAGAACAAGAACAATGTTTGGCCCTTCAGGGTTTTGCCGAGCAAAATTACGCCATTTTTTTCTGGCGAGTTCCTTCTAGCCGAAGAAATTGTGTTCGTGTGGCAGTGTGGTCCGACAAGCTCTCGTGTGATTGGTCAGATCTTTCTTGTTTCTTGGGGAATGTGCGTTGTGTATTGAAGCACTGCCATGAGCCGTACACACACATTCCAGCTCGCTAGTGATGGCATCAGTCATATTTTAATCATATTTAGCACGTGACCTCGAGTTGGCAGCTGGTTGCCGTCACAACCGAACTTTTCTCTCGACTCTGTTCAGATTCTCTTGGGACTTGATTGTTATACAGTTGAGTCACCAGAATAACAATCCAACTTGGTTTTCGGTCCATACAAATGTCGGAGTACACACGGTGTTAACCTTTACAGCGTATTGTTTCATTACAGAAACAAACAACAGCGCCAACTCACCGCCTGGCATGCCAACTACATCTTTTCCAGCATTTCTGAATACGTCGCTGTGGAAACATGAAACCCCTCTGAAATGAAAACACCAAACTGATGCATTTTGACATGAAAACGTGGAGATGGAGCTTCAGATTTGAAAGTTACAGTATACAAACGTCTGAGTTTAACCAGAACCGGGGAGTCCTTGATAGTCAACGAACCTTTCAAATGAACCATGTGTTTATTACTGATAATGGATACCGGCTGCAGTTGCAGGTTATTGGTTTGGCTTTTTTATGCATTGTGATTCTTTTTGGCCCAGTTTGCAGAAAATACAAAAATTTTCTCAGTTTGGTCTAAAAAGGAAACATCAGCCAACGTAGATGACGCCTAGATATCTATCAAGCCTTTGAACAGCAGATCAATGCAACCTGAGGTACGTGTGATACCTCGACTTTCAACAACCCGCACAGCAGTAAAGAGGAAAAATGGGAGAAGAAATATTACGACCAAGAACTTTTGGATGCTAAATTGATCCGATGACAAATCATAGGGGACGATCACGATGCAGGATTTAGCAAGTAAGATCACATTTGACTTGCAGTCAAAACCTCGCACCCGACATTACAAACGATAAACCTCCGCGGCCGGCGCGTCGAGACGCGTCTTGAGATTTGCATGTGATGCTTGCAGGGGCGACTGCAGCCCGGAGCAGAATGCAGAAGTGTGGTTGGCTCACTTTTGATATTTTCAAAGAACCGATAGCGTCTCGAGGGGCCGCACTCCAGGCACTTTATCTGACTTCTTGCAGCTCCTTCTTGAGCCACTAAGGACCTTTCACATCTCTTTTTCTCCCTTTACGCAGCAGTAGCACTGTCTCCCTCCACACTGTTGAATAAAGATAGAAATCTGAAAAAAAAACAAAAAACAACAGATTTGCCAGGAGGTGCTGCTATACACACAGAAACCCTTGGGGAAGATCTTGGACGGAGCTGTAATAACAGCAATATGGGCATGTGCATACTTCGCATACAAAAACGTGGCAATAAAGTCGGTAACTGTGTCCAATAAAAGTAGAACAGGCCTTGACATTCTCATACATTATATGGTGCTCAGCTGTTGGGATGTTTAGTGAACTCCAATAACATAAAACGGTGAAAGTGCCCAGAAGAAAGGGAGGAATTAGGCATGTGACCACAACGGGAATTGTAATTTTTCTTTTTTCTCTCCCCGTGACAGTGACGCCCCACCCGGTAAATGATCTGGTTTTATTGAAAGGACGAGGTCGCGCTGTGAGTGAATGTAAATCTAGCAAACTTTACGACTGAGCGGCTGCGTGGAAACCTCTTCGGAGGCTCTCTTTCCATTTTCATTTGCTACTCGTGCAAAACTGTCGGGGCTTACAAAGGTTGTTCAAACTGGGAAACATGGCAGGGAAAATACAGCACAGGAGGGGGAGAAAGGAGGGGGGAGGGGCGGGGCTTTTAATCGTAACAATACGATCACAGTATTTCATTTAGCTAATTCCCAACTGAATAAAGTGAAATTTCTACTCAGATAAGTATTGTTTACCACTCGTATATGTTATTTTTCTCATTCCCACTTTCCGATGTCGGGTGTGGCGGCTTGTGGTCCTGATTTAGTGAGATCCTGTCGCTAAATCACACAACCAAGCAATACGATCGCAAGACAACCTCCGCGGCTTGTGTTAGCGCGTTCTCCGTTGCGTAATTGGAAGCAGAGTCTACACAAGCACAAGGTGCAGTTGTGGAAACACATCACGGAAGATGATTTGTTCATAAATTCAAAGAGAAAAAAAAAAGAAGAGCAACAGGATCTTTTGACAGTGAAACTGAAAGTTTGTGCATCGAAGCGGATTCATGACTTCGTTATGACGATTTGTTACGTTTTTTTTCTTGTCTGGTTCTGCAACTTTTTTCCTGTTAAAAGATTGATTGTTTGTTTTTTTTATTGCGAATTGTCTTTTAAATGTTGACTGCGCACTTTTTGAGCTCCCTCCCTTTTTTTTTCACACCACAAATGGCTTGTAAACTTAAACTTGAAAAGGGAGGTTTACTTTCCATCTCCTCTGTTGGCTCATGTGGAATTGTTGAGTTTTCTCTGTATAAATGCTTTGCGATGACAGTTGCATTTGGCGAAGTATCGATACAATTTAACTGAAAATGAACAGAAGAGATTCAGCAAAGACTAATAAGAGGTACTTGATACCTGATAATTGATTTACTGATTTACTGATAATTCAACCGGACCAATTAAAACGGTTTCATTGGTCCACTGTGAACTGTTCGGCAATTTCACTGGTCTGATGTGACGAGGCCAAACGTAACAGCGGCATGAAGCTCGTTAACCCGTAAAAATCCATCAATTAGCCGCGTCGTCGTTTAAGCTGCAGGGTTCGTGGCGTGAGAAAAAATGTAGCAGCTCATAGTCTGGAAATTACGGTAGAGTATTAAAATATAAACAACATCATTAAATATTCTATATTCATGAAGGAAAACATGCTGAAGCAAAAGTAAGTGTTGTTTATGACCTTGAGCAGATCAAGCTGTGACCATTACGAAGGTGAAAAGTTTATCCTCAATATTTTCTACACTGTCGTAAACGTTAGCTGACAAATTCATGTCATTAACTTCACATGTGTTTTTATCTCTTGTTTCTTTTTTTTAGTTTTTCATTTTACTGTACATGTAGCAACAAGAAGCAGTGAAATACATTGTGAAATATATTGATCATCACCGTTTGGGCTGCATTTAATGCTAAGTTACATGAAAAATGCATGAATGCCAACGCTGCACACTGTAAACCACATCGCAGGTTTGCCGCGACGGTCATCAACAGTTGTGAATGTTTAGAAACGTTGCACATTAAAGTCTAGACACATCAGTTCAGGAAATTGTGTAAAATTTCTATTTCTAAAAGAAAAGCTCCAGCCAATGTGTTTATTTACCACTGTGGCTGTGTGAGACATAACAATGATTGTTTTTTTTTTTGTTTTTTTTTTCTTTAGTCAATCAAGATGTCCGGCCATCGAAGAGGCTCCGTCGCAAACACAGATAATGAGCGAGCTCCCCGCAGCCCTCGCCGGCTCTGCAGTGGGAGCCCAGCTATTGATTAGCGCTCCGTGGGAGAACATTGATTTTCATTTGGGAGTGAGTGAGAGGACTGAATCCACTCAGCGGAGGGAGGGAAGGAGGGATGGCTCCTCTTCAGCAACACCGGGACGAGGATGGTAAATAGGGGTGACTGAGAAAACCGCCTCCTTACCTTGAATCATGTGAAGCACCTCCACAGCCACGGCAATACTTTTTTTTTTTTTTAGGCAGCTATTTAATGAGCTGCGTCTAAATGTGCAACGAAGGCAGCGTCTCTTTACTTGTTGTGTGTAGGTGACTCGTTCATCGTTAACTATTCTGAAGGAGATTGGACTCGACTGTGGAGTAAACAAGATCTCATTAAGTCACATTTATCACATGTAATTCTCAGGTTGTTGCTTTCCCAACCTGTCAAATGTTACATTTCTCTTAACCACAAGGATGCATGTTTGGTTTGAACTGAAATAGAATGTTCAAAGTTAGTATGGTGTAAATCAAAGTAAATCTATTTTAGCGTGAGTGAATTGTTTGGGGCTAATTGCTCAGCAAACTAAAAAAAAAAAAAACCCAGAACAAGTCAAACGTGTTGAAACTAAGTGGTATAATGTTCACCGCTTCACGTCTGATTTCATATTCACACGTGGAAATGGGAAAGTTTGACTAAAATTGTTCAATCTCTCATGAAAACAACACAACTATCCAGCGATCCAGGTAACATCTTTTTTTTTTAAAGTACAGGTGAAGTGTCACAGTGGCATCGTGGAGAAGCTATAACTTTATTAGTTGTTGATGTACACCTCCAAAACGTTGTCAGTACTTTTCTGAAGGAAAGTCGCCGTCACACTCATAAAAAGACGAACTTCCAGCGTTTAGATTTTGCGTAACATACGTTTGCATCATGGAAACGTCAGAAAATTCCCGAAGCAAGATCCCGTTTGTTCACTCGATCTCCATTCGCAATTCTGGGTCGACATTTTATTGTTTATATTTATAAGCTATTATTCTGTGTGTGGGTGTGGTTTTGATTACAAAAACAAACAGTACACTCTAGTGGCCAAACAGGAGAATTACATAGTTTATAGTATCTCTGTAAAACGTAAGCGGTGCAAAAAAACTTTAGTTTCCAGCAGTTTGTTCACTTCTCAATAGCTTAACGTGTGAAAATGCTTCACTGAAAACTTCTGTCTGCTGTCACGGTGACGAGTAAAAGCTCAATCTTTCCACATGAGCATGTGACTTCGGATCTCAATGTATTTTATTTTATTTTATTTCGTTTCATTTATTTTGATTTAATTCTACAACCATTATCATAATCATAATTATATTATATCATAGAATTTAACAATTATTGAGAAAAGTTTGACACGACTCATCTCTTTCAGCTGTAATTTGTTTTTTACAATACTAAATATTACCAAACAGCAACACTTTCAAGCCGCGGGTCAAAGAAACACTTATTCCCTTCAGTTTTTTTTCTTCTTCTCATTTTCCACTTACAAATAGCTCAAGGACAACTCGAGGTCAGAAACTGTTCACAAGAAAAAAAAACAAACTTCTTAATACACAATGCATCAGGAGGTAAACATTGTTTTTGACCAGGAAAAAAAAAGTAGAGACACTTTTCCCTGCGAGGGCGGCGCTTCAATATATCATCCAGGGTCGAAGCGATGAGTGTGTGAGTGAGCCGGCCAGATGAATGGAGTGATGAAGGGACTCGAGATAACTGAAAGAAATATTGTCTGATGACCCTGAAGCAGATAAGTGCAGCCTACAGGCTATCAAATGATGACTTTCTGAGCTGCAGAGTTGCAAGCCTGCATGCTGAAGTGAGGAGAGCAAGAGACCAAAGCCGGGTAAGTGAATCACCAGGGCGGATGCCGATGGATGGCGGCCCGCCGGCTAACTGGATTAGCATGTGTAATAATACCAGCAATGGTTAATGTTTACAGATGCAGAGAGGCTAATGCAGGGCG
Source organism: Parablennius parvicornis (assembly GCA_900302745.1). NCBI lineage: Eukaryota > Metazoa > Chordata > Actinopteri > Blenniiformes > Blenniidae > Parablennius > Parablennius parvicornis. The sequence continues at coordinate 14,165 of OMNM01042157.1, forward strand.
CCGCTCCATAACAGACAAGACAGGTCAATGGGACTGGTTAATAGTCCAACTCAATGGCTGGTGATTACTGCCGGAGATATTCCATAATGGACGTGACCGTCGCTCTAAAAGAGCGTGACTAGTGGGGATCTGAAGGAACAAGTCGAGGGCGATCGTTCAGCTCACTGGACACCGATGAAAACTAATAGAAAAAAAATCTGCTATAATGCTTTTATGCAGAGAAGCTCTGAGTGCTGAAGACTGAACTTTTCCTAATTACTCACGCTGTGAATTTAAATGTGTCGGGAAAACGACCACTGAAAGAACATTGTGTGTTTGAAGCTAATCAATATCAATATACTTTACCTGTTTGCTTCCTGGATGGCTTGTAATTTATATACATTCCTAGTGATGTCATGCAACTGATTGAACAGTTTCATAGCTGTGTTTTATTTTATTGTATTTTTTTGATGATCTCCGAGAGATCTCTGAGGCACTTTCTTCCAACAAGCGGAATTGCAAAAGGTTTCCCGCATTTTTGATTTATATTTACGCAACAATGGCGCTCAGAGCCTTTTTGAAATCGGTTCTCAAGGTAGAACTTTTTGGAAACCACACCTGTTGTTGAGTTGTTATTAAGGTTTAAGTTTTGGGAGAAATATATATATTTTTTTTAATTGAACAAGAACATATACAAACTCTAGTTGTGGCTAAGCAAGCAAACATACATCACAAGGAGAATGAATAGAAAAGGAGAAGGGGAAAAGCATAAAAATAAATAAATAGAAATACAAGGGGGAAAGAAGCAGTCAAAAAGCGTGAAAATAATATTACAGTTTAACAATCACTAACATATTAATGTGGGATTTTTACATTGAACTTAAAAAGAGAAAGAGACATATCTTTATATAAATATATTTTCAGAGATAAAAAGTAAATTATAAACTCATTTTTAAAGCAGTTGAAGTAGGGCGTCTTATTCCAACATTCAGTACAATGTAAATGATATTTTCCCGAGCGGAGGAGAGCCTGTGCCGTGTGTCTGGTGCACATGTGTGTAGCCACTGGTGTTTGGATCAATCTCCACCTCTTTCTGTCATGGTCCTCTCAATGCAAAAGCAGTTTCTGTGACTTCAATCCATTTCTTAATGAACTTCAAGGATTCGGTTTGTTTTCAGACGGTAAAAACTTGTTTGTTTTGTATTGTTTCTCTAGATTCTCAAAAATTAAGCGCTCAATTAAATTTCATGGGCCTGAGGATCCGGAGTCGTGGAGTTTGTTGGGAAAAATGTTTAGCTGCTTGGAAAAATGGCCCAAGACACCTTTAGTAAATAGCGTCATGACTTCAATATTCTCCTGGAACTTTGCAGTTTTATAATTTATATTTGTGTTTCTATTCAGAGGGAGATTTTCCTTCAAACTTGGGTGAAAACGTCCTGAAGAGACCACTGTCGTGTTTCTTTTTGCCGTTGTGTTTTCCGGCTAAAATCACTCAGAGAAAAAGCCGATGTTATTTTCGTGTGCATGAATACTAAACAAGCGCAGGGACTTTGTTGTGGCGCTGTCACCATGTGTGGGTCAAAGGGTTAAGGTCACGACTGCCGCACAAAAGCCCGTTTGAAGCCATCATTTAAAAAACAAATGTGCTAATTATGACAAAGCTTCACACGGATGTCTGAAAGAGTAGAATGATGAAGAGATGACATTTTATATTCCAAAGGTCGCAGCCTTTTCTGGCCATTATTCAATGCTATAACGAAGGAACACAAGGGCAGAGTTTGGCCGTATTTCATATTCAGTCTGGTGGCTCAAACTTTGTCACCTTGTCACGGTCATGAATGTGTAATTCCTCACTGCTCTTTGTAAGAATATTCTAATTTCAGTAAGTGTCTCCACTTTGTCTGGACAGACAATAAAAAAAGTGAATGAACTACAAGACCGAACTAAAGGTTTGAGAGTAAAAAAACAAAACAAAACAAGACAGGCACAAACCTGATATTAAATGCACACACAAGTGGAAGATTGTTTTTCTAACAGAACACATCAAGGAGCCAACACTATGGATTAAGGCCCCGTTTTTCCGCGACGTTTCAAGTGAAAAAAGATTGTTTTCACATTTTTGTTTGAGGAAAGGTTTGTGTTTAAACGGCAACATTTCCATGGAAATGGCAGAAAACACTGTAGTTTTCATGTTGGGCCACTGGTGGGTGCTGTTGTTTGTTTTTGTAATTAAACCACATATATAGAGAACAATACACTATAAGCATTAACAATGGGAGAACGGCGACATTCTTATTGACAGACGAACAAGTTGGATTATTATTACGGTGACTGTCAAAATAAAACTACCAAGTCCCAGGAGAATATGGAATGGGAGTCATGACACTCTGGAAGCCGCCATTATTGTTATTGTACATCAGGAATGTGCAGAACTATTTTCTAAGGCTGTGATGCGCATGCACAGATGCAGTAATTCAGAAACTCTGTTACAGGATAAATGAACACTCAAATCACGACAAAAGTTTTTTCGTTTTCACTTGAAAACACTGTCTTGCAGACGTGGCCCAAATGAGGCTACCGTAATTTCCAGACTATTGAGCGCACCTGAATATAAGCCGCACCCATAAAAAAAAAACAACAACAACAAAAAAAAACTTTTTAATCCATAAAAATCCATAAATTAGCAGTCATTGTTTAAGCCCTGTTCAAAGCATGTGAAAAAAGTAGTGGCTTATAGTCCCGAAATGACCGTACTATCAGTATTGAGATGGATTAGCAAAATATGAAATTCATTCATCATTCATTCATCAGTCTTCTCAGGTTTTTTTTTTTTTTTTTTTACAGATGATTGCACAGAAAATACATAATTGTCATAAATCATTCTCATTAGTGATGCATTATTCTGTAAAATGTGAAATTTTGGGAGTAAATGTGTGATTTGACTGTTGAAAAGCGTCAAACTTCCTAGTTAGCACCAGCATACTGCTATAGGTAGAATACAGTTTTAAGGATGTTCTAATTAATGAAAGATGAGCGACACGGTGGAGCAGTGGTTTGTCTTCACGCCTCACAGCGAGACAGTTTCATTCTCCATAGAGGACGGACGGATGGATGATATGAAAATATATCAGTTTTCAAGGTTTGTGAAGACAGTGATAAAAAATAATCGTATGCATTGGAAGTGTTACATTTTGCTGCATTTTCTGCAATGAGAATGCGATGATGTTGAACTTCAAGCATAATATACATGTAGTTCTAATCTAGGAGGTTTAAAAGTAACAGTATCTTTGTTTTTTTGGCTTCTGTGAAGTTTTCTAAAACCAATATCCCTCATTTTATATGTAAACGATAGCAGTGACGTCAAAATAAGCCATTAAGCCAGCACTGAATGTCACACATTAATTTGTTACCGTCCTTTATATTAGATTACTTTCCACGTTTTTTCCATTTCCAGACTATGTTAAATAGACGCACACGTAGAAATAATCCGTCTTTCACGCGAGAGCCCGGCCATGTTTATTTAATTTAATGCTATTATGACTGATGACGGTTCCACTCTCGCAAACTACCTCCACCAATATTCCAATGTGATTATTGCACAATGATGTCGAACACAATCCATAACATAATCCACAGTGTTGTCCCTCCCACTTCATTTCCAGCGTCGTGTTTCGCCGCTCTGTAAACAGCCATTAAGTCTAAGCGTTCCTGTTTTTCATTATCGTCGGAGCCAACTGCGTGCGGAGTTTTATTAATTCAGAGGCAGAATTTCTCGCTCAGAGGCATCTTCGCTCCGAATTACTTTGGCTGGATGACAGCGCCTCCTCATTTCTCAGTCTTTGTATTAACAAGGCCATTGTTAAACTTAATCAATGTGAGCTCGTAGCTTTCAGGGAAAAAAATGATGGGTGGCGGTCAAGATGAATGGACCCAACACACTCAATTTAGACTCCATCAGCGAGTCGTGAGCGTCGAGCAGGGCGAGGACGATCCTCCCATCACATCCACCCGCCTCATTAGAGGATTTCCTCTCACATTTCCTTCTCGTCTGTAATGACACTTTTTTTTTTTTGTAATATCGGGGAAATGGTGACAGATGATCTGGCTTCATATTCAAAGTCATTGACGGTGATAAACAAGAAGCAAAGACACTCCCACGCTTTAAACCTTAGCACCTTTCCACATCCACATGACTATCGGCCTCCTGATCATTTCATCAGTCGAGCATCAAAATTGTGCGTTCTTACTTTTAAGCCGGCAAAGGTTATGTAATATTTGATGATTTTGAAATGGAGAGAAAGTATAACTGCTTTGATATGAGAAGTGAAGCTTCAAAAGATTTGCTTTCCCTCGTGCATGAATGAACTTCAGCATAAAAGTGATTTATTCAGCTGTTACAGTTTCTATATGAACCTGCAAAGACTTCTGGGAGAAGTCAGTACGACTCATTTGAATAAAGTTGTTGCAACATAACAGTCAATAAACATTTTATCTTCTCTGAAGCAGTGTTTCATAGTGGCCTTGACATTGGGAATCCAACAACATCGAGTTTATCATTGATCTCCTTCTCACACCTCACAAGCGTTCACATCACCTGTAAATGCTTTCAACCATTCGAACAGCTTCATGTTAATATGGTATTCAAATTCCATTTCCTGTTATTTGGTAATAATAAAGGCGTTTTTCCACCAGCTCCTACTTAGTCTTACTCAATAGCGCAATAGAATTAAGATTTTATTTTCTTCGGCCCACTTGTCCCGGAATATTTCCCGGGGGCTCAGCTAGTATATTCTTATATGTACATCAATAATATTACGAAATGTGGATTGTTACGATCGTGATTCACTGTGCGGTGTTTAGGTTTCACTGGTGCCCCTGTTAACTGGTGACTTCTGCCGCCGGCCGTTAATAGCAGCTGATTTGAAAATAAGACAAAGGAACGATGTGATACTTTAATGGACGTGCGGTTCAATGACATTTAGCAGGACAGACACGGATTTTGGTCGGGTTTTAACATCGGCTGTGAAAACGTTAAGCTTGAGGAAGCCGGTCACCAGTTTACAGGGAAACCAGTTAATCCAAAACACAGCTCAGAGACGGCCCGATACTCGTAGCAGGTTGGTCCGTAGAGCTTCTGAATCCTCTGGTCGCCACCAGAAAAAACAAACAAACAAACAAAAAAAAAAAACGCCTGCACATTGTAGCTGCTCCATGTTTTATTTTTTGTGCGTCCATCTCTTTAAAAGCGTTTGTTTTTGTTATGATTGGGTTTAGTGGAGAAGTCTAACTGGAGCTGGACTTTATTGTGTCGGAGGCAGACGTGTTGAGATGAAAGCAAACAGGAAACAAAGTCCTGCTTGATCAGGAAAAAGAAAGAATACTCTCCTTGGTGTCTTTTGAATCAATGTAATAATAAAAAAAAAAAACCTACTTTTAATTCTCTCTCTTCCCACATAAGCCATTAAACAGACGGTATAAAATTGACATTGTGTCAACAAGTTCTGAATAACAATAACACGTCACTTATGGTTACGAGTCCAACTGGGCACAGCCACATTAAAATCTCAGCTCAGAGCGCCAGCTGTACTCCATCTTTTACTACTTCGGGCTCATCAACTCTAAAAAATGCCTCCGATCCCAAGGACGACTGTAATCAGAGCCGCATCGGAGGGCAAACACACTGATTGCTCTGTTGAATCTTTTTGATTAGGAATGTGTGTATCTTGACACTGATGTGCTGCGGTGGTCGAAAGTTTGCACAAAGAGGAAATCCTGGTTTAAAAAACAGCAGTAATCCAACATTAACACAGAGACACCGAATCCCCCGTCAGCATATTTGCCTGTGTAGCTTTTGTTTGTTAAACATGTAATTGAGTTTTGAAGCATATCTGGAGTTTCCTTTACTGTTCGGTGTGTCGGCTGCATAAAAAGAACAGTGCGAGAAATTCCACATTCGGAGCGAACATGAGGAAATGATCCAGATTTGTATTCAAAGTGAAGAAGTGTGTGTGAATCTGTGCATGCTCTTGTCTAAGAATTGCAAGTGTGTTTGTGTGTGTGTGTGTGAGTGTGGTTTGAAACTGTAAGGTTACACTATTCAACTAAATCTAATGAGTCTAA
>OMNM01042157.1:20372-30739 GCA_900302745.1 Parablennius parvicornis
TAAACACACAGTGTATTATTCCCACCTCGCCGAGGATATGGCATATTTAAAATTTAGAAATTAAACTTGAAGTCAGACAATGGAAGAAAAAAAAAAAAGTGCACACCGAGCGTGACAGAACAAGAAAGATGAAATTGCTTTTTGAAGCCTGGCATGGCTGCAGAGGAAGAGAGAGGAAGTAGGTGGAAAGAGAAAGAGAGTAGATAGAGGAAAAAAAAATAAAAAAAAATAAAAAAGTCAAACTTGAAGGGAAGTTGGTGGGAGAGCAACAGTGTGTGTTTGAGTGTGAGTGTGTGTCCCATTGAGTCCCAGCGTCAGGAAGCCGGAGCCGCTTGACGGATGGAGCCTTTAATGGACTCCATCGACGTGGGACAGTCGCTGGCCAATCATCAGCAGAGCCGAGGCACAAGAACCGAGGGCTTTTGTTCCTAACAGAAGGGCTTCCATTAGAGCAGATAATAGGCCGAGCTGTTGGCGTCTCACTGCCCTCCGTTGTGTCTCCTCAAGGTAGAGACACTGCAGTTTCCCACTGATCATTCCTCCTCCAATCACAGCTCTTGAAATTAGGTTTAACAGTATTTTTTTTAAATTTGTCTGTTCAGTTGTCTGTTCAATGTTAGGCCCCGTATACACGACACCTGTGATCGCATCCATTGTATCCGCAAAGTTTTTATACCGGCTCCCAAGGTGGAAAGATTCTGTAGCTGTCGTGATCCCCCGCTACAGAGACGGCCGGAGGCTACTGAGCACTGTTAACCCACATGCACCTCACAATTCCTTCTGCTCGTGCACCTGTAAACAAACATGGCCGTCCGCGTAGTTGTTTGACTCGCGGTCCGGATTCTAGATTTATCCTCACTTTCAGTAGTTAATAGTTTAGACTCACCCCTGATAGCCTCTGATTCATCATCAGTCAAATGTCGGGTTCTTTCGATACTGTTCACATTTATAGCGTGTGTGTGGTTTCATTAAAAAAAACAAGGAACGGTGCCATCCCGTGGCCCGGCATACTAACTACATCGCTGTCAGCGTGTCTACTGCTGCGGTGTAAACGCACAACTTTTTTTCTCTCTATGTAATAGGCGTTGTCACATGAAACGTTGTCATGGAAACGAGGACTAAATATCAGTCTTTAACTGCGACATTAAAACGTGTCACCTGATTCCAGTAGTTCAGAGGTTCCCTGAAGTTTATTTTGCCCAACTGTGCATGAAGAGGAATCGACTGTGTGTTTGCTCTGATTCCACATGCACCTAAAGTCTTGGTCTTGACTTGTCTCAGATCCAGAAAGTTTTGGTTTTGGCATGCGCTGGTCTTGATCTTGACTACAACACTAGACACAGAAACACACAATGTGGAGTTACTGTCTGACAGCTGGTGTATTACGTCTCCCTTAAAGATTAAAAACAGCTCATAAATAGCTGATAAGTGCGGTGGATGAAGGCTGCTGCTGTAAAGACTGTTTCCGGGGGTTCAGTTTGTCTGTTCGTGGTATGTTTATCAAGAAAAAGCACCAATACCAGCCAAACATTGCACTAATGCTAATGCTGTGATGCTGTTGCTCTGTTGGCTGCCGAGAGGCATAATACACATCCAATTTAAAAAATGAATGCGAAAAACACAGTTTAGCATGATTGAAATCATGGGAGGGTTCTTCCTGGGGCCTTTTAGTTGTAATTCTTGTGCTGCTACTCTGATTACAGCTATTTCAAAGCCTCCTTTACGACCAGTCGGGGTAAATCTGAGACACGGTGAGTTATATCTGGTGTGACATTTAAACCGATGCTCGCCAAGACCTTTGGGGTGTTTAGGGGAAAAATTACTGAAAGAACAAAGAGAATGATTCTGTTAATAATGTGAGGAGCGGATCATAAGATATAGAAAGATGTTTCGGTATCAATTAGGAATGTGGTGGTGCCGAGTGACGGCAGGCAGGAAGGAGGGAGGGAGCTGGAACTGAAGCTGGAATCTCAGCGAGCCTCCAGAGTTCGAATCCCTCGACTCCCCCCGCGTCTCTGGAACGCCGCGCCGTCGTAGCTCCCCGGGCAAAAACGTGTTCAGCTATCGCGAGCTGCAGCGATAATGAATAGGAATGTTTGTGAATCTGAAATTTGTGCACCGTAAGGCCGTACACTAACGGTGCATTTGATGATTTATTCTCCAATTCAATTCCTGAAGGGGATATGAATAATTCTACGAAAGTACAACTGGCGGCTTGAAAATTGAATTACCTCAACATAGTGGATTACGCAATTCTTTGGAAAAGTATGTTTGAAGTATTTTCAATCGGATATTTATTTGCAGAATGATATACAATAACAGGATTCTCAAAGTGAAAACGGTTTTAGTTTACTTGACAACAGTGCTCGGAGCCACTAAAACTGCAATGAGAAAAAAAAAAAAAAAAAAAGATCCCAAAGTGTAACTTTTTGAAAAAAGCTCTGACTCTGTCTCAATGAAAAAGGAGAAAACGCAGAGACATGAGCCCCCTTGAAAATATGATTTATGAAATTTTGGGAGGGGTTTCTAAAGTATTGACAAAATCCAGTGTTTTCAATGTATTTCCTTGCGTGCACGAGGTGGGTGTTGAGCACAGCGCAGCTTATAGATACTATATATTCATGTTCATATTTGTTCACCATGTAATCGATTGTGTATTGTATATTACCGGAGTGTTGCTTTTCATGTATTTGATGTGTGTCTCACAAGTCACAAAGCCGTGAACCTGACCAGCAATTGTTCATTTCACATCCAGAAAATAAACGACGACACAGAGAAAGTCTCAGCTTCCCGTCTTCATTCAAAACGCAGAGTCGAGGAGTGCTTGAGCCGCCAGCGGTCAAGTGTGGCTGAGCACGGTTACACTCGTCTGAAATGTCTCTTTAAATCAGTCACCTGCTCAATTCCATACAGGTAAACCTCCGAGTAAGTTTTCAGATTCACGAAGAGATGCTGGAGAATGATATAATAAGATCCCCTTAAAATTGATAAAAATAAATAAAGTGATTGGTCTGAGTGCTGAGCCCCTACAACTGTAAAAATAAATGTGACACCAAGGAGCGGGACGTTTTGCTGGAGGATGTTATCATGCATATTTAAGCATTACAACAAATAAACTAAAATGTTGGTAAAACCTTGGGTAATTCAGTTCCTGAATATTAATGCCAGAGAGCTGCTTGCTTCTACTTTTTTCCCCCCCCCCGATGTCTGAAACTGGAAAGGTACTTAAAAGTTAAAATAAAAAGCGGAACAATTCCCACTTTCCACTTCTTAAAGCCACGATACCGAAAGGCCGACATTCAGCAGCGACACCTTCCTCTTCAGACATAAAGATAATGAAACACGAGAGAAACTCACCGATAACCTTCATACGTTGACCTGCAGCCGCTGCACTACGGTCACCATCCCGATAATACATTCAGTGACTTTGTCAGGACGATGAATCTCACAGAAGAACAGCAATATGAAAAGTATTCTCTACTTATTTGGTTGAGCATGTTTCCCTCGTGTCTTGATAATATTTCGCAAGATATTAATAGAGCATCCTGCTTGACGGGGCTCTTCATGGACGTCCTTTGGTCTCATACAAAAACGCAGCCGTGGGCCTTTATGTTCTCCTCACATCGTTCACAGACGTATTCAGTGTTGAAGGTAGGTCTGAGTATCTGAAAAAGTAATTTCTTATAATGTTATTATTTTTCTTTTTGAGAGATTTGTACTTCTCTGTCCTTCACCCTCCTGCTATGCCACCAAATCCGCCAAGCTTACTGCTGTCAGATTTCTGAAGCGATTCAATAAGGTTTGATATAGATAAATACTGTGCATGTGAACGTTGAAGTTTTTATGGTTATTTTAGTTTCTGTCTCCATTAGTTGGTGATGATTGACATCAATTTTCATTGTTAGTGAAACTAAAAACCTTTAGAGAGAAGCATTGATTAATTCATGTTTTGGAGATTTGATAATTGTAATGATAATTAATATTGTGATGGATGCCTATTGGCAAGATGTGACTAATGCAGAACGTGTATTAGTTACTACTGTGCACAACAGTGTTGTGCACAGTTTTGTAGTTTGTATTAAAATGTATCGTATTCGTGTTTTCATTTCAGGAAATGTTTTGAAAACAATGTCATTTTCGACGGTGATGCCAGAAATGCTGGCAAAGGTGCAATTAGCATGTTGGACCACTAGTGGGTGCTATTGTAATGAAACCACATACACACGCATGCGTGCAGAAAAACAAAATGCTATAAACATTAACGATGAGAGTACACACACATTTGTATGGATAGACGATCAAGTTAAATTGCTATTGCGGGTAACTTTTAATTATAAAATGTACATATATTATAAAATATTATAAAAGTCTCAGGAGAATACGGACCGGGAGTAATGACACCCTGGAGCCACTATTGTTGTTATTATCTACTTGTGCAAAAGAAACATTTAATACAGCCTTGGTACGCATGCACAATAACTGCGTTTCCACCATCAACACAGAGATGGAGAAAGAGTATTTTTTTTAAAGTTACACTTTTGGCTGCGAGACAATCCATTTGAGTTTTTTAACATTTAGAAGCCTTTTCTGGACTTCACTGGTGAGGATCTGCAGGATACTGTGATATGTACTCATATCGGTACTCGGTATCGGCATGTACCTAAATGTTCGGACTTGTACCCGTTCTTTAAAAAACGAGAAATAAGACGTGCAGTTGAAAAGTTAAAACATCGTTTCACAGACGTGTGGCTGCTGAGAGGGGGCGTGGCCTGTGAGTTTGGCAGATTCTCCTGGGGGTGTGAACAGTCCTGCCGAACAAATGTTTTGTTTGGCAGCTGGCTGACGTCACTGGTGAACCCTGGCTTCTAAATGGGAGTATGAATGCGCCTTTAACCTCAGCAGGTAGTTTTGGTACTGCAGTAAAATCTGCCTGTATGATCGTTAAATATTTCCATCAAGACACCGAAACCAAGTTCATTCCTTGTATGTGCTCCAATCAGAGGAAAAAGCCTGTCCTTTAATCTGCCGTCCTGCTCTTTATAATCCATCAGCATTATAAAATCCAAATATTCGGAGACTGACAAGCACATTAATCATGATTTTATGGAGGACAAAGGGGGACAGAGAGGTTGTAGTGACAGGATGCTTTATGTTTTAGGGGATCATTACCACGTTTTTTAATGCACGCAGAAATGGACGATTTTATGTGCTATAATAAAAGTTTGTACACAAAACGCAGTTACCCGTTTTCTGGCATGACTCAGGTCATAGGGAAAGCAATTTGGGGGAATTAACACGGCACCAGAACAGAGCGGAGCAGAAGGGCGCATTAAAGGCGGCATTATGCAATCACACTCACACATGAGATGGTGAACAGTCAAGGAATTAGTCCCTCAAATTTATTTATTCATTTCCTTCAAAGAGGCAATTTAACGCATGACTTAATCCATCTTTGTGATGTCGCTGAAAACGCCCGCTGTGCTGCGTGACACGAGCTGCATATTTGGGCCACAGATAAATAACCAGAGCCAAAAAAATATTGGATCTCTGCGAATGAGACAAGAGGAGCAACAGAGGAGGAGGAGGAGGAGGAGAGAGGAGGAAGGTCGCAGATGCTAAGCCTGGCAATCTCTCTTTCAATCTGCAGCCGTATATTGGCCACTTTAAAGACAGATGCGTTTCATTCGCACATGACCCACGTGCGAGTAAAAAAATATAAGCGAGGTTGAAAACTCGGAGAGAGATTTTCTTGTGGGTGCTCAACCTGCACTGATCCACTGAAGGGGCCTGATAGGCCAGACGGTCCAATCACACTGCCAAAAAAAAAAAAAAAAAAATCAGTTGGTCGCTTATCGGGGGCCTGTTGTTGCTGGGCCCAGTGGCACGGCTCCACTGTGAGCCGACTGTAATGGGCTGCGAGGACAACTTAGCTGGAAGGAGATTAGCTTGTTGTGGCGCCCGCAGAGAGGGGAGAGGAACTCGGCTCGCATAGATTGTAATGTGCACTGGTGAGGCAAGCGTCTGTTGGGCTTGAAGGTTAAATAAAAAACACAAAAACTAAAAACGGCGAGAGCAGAGAAGGGATACAGATGTTCTACTGTACGTAGATGCAAACAGGATTATATAAATCTGATCACTGATTGTGGGTAATGATTGGAACTGTACTATATCGTGTTGTCGAAGTCACTTAAAATACAGTTAAACCTCTAATGTAGGGACGCCCTAAAATCTAAGAGCAAGTGTCCCCTGAAGACAGGTGTCCTCTCTTCAGAGGGACAGGTCACCACGACAAACTGTAGGACCAGTTGATATTGAATGAACTAAACACCAAATATATTATTGTTATTGAAAAGCACATAACTGAACCTAAACAAAGGTGTATTCAATATATATACACACATATGCATGTATACAAGATGTATACAAAATACTTATTAAATAAGTATTCATTTACATCAGGGGCTACATACAGTCCAGTTTCATCTTGACTGAGCCAGACTGGTATATATTGCTATAATCCGTCATCATCAGGTAGACTAGCGAAGACGAGCGATGTCAGCGGTTTAGAGATTGTTTAATATTAACGAGAATGACGAGAGTAAGACGGACTGTAAATTATGTTCCGCCAGAACATCAAGAAGAGGTGAAAAATACTTTGTAGAGCTTCTGGGGCGTCATTCCAGGTATGTGGATGCTCATTACAGTTGGAAAACCATTGCAAAATGAATTTTGCATAATGACCCATTCACTATTAATGAGAATGACAAAGGTTGAGATCATTTCCAGCCTCTTGCAACCCTACACTCGGAGAGTAAAACAGATAAAACAAAATGGTAAATTAAGTCCAATTTAATTGACGGAGTCATTCTCATCTCCAGTTCCCGTTACAGAGAGGTTTGAATGTTGATGGTCCATAGGATTTGGTCACACCTGTTAGTTTCTAAAAGCAGGTGTTTTAATAAGCCGCACTGCCACATTTTAAAATAAAATGCCATGCTTCTATTTTATGGCAAGAATTAAATTTTTTTATTCCAACATTAAGTGCCGGGTCCATAACGGCAGCGTGGTTTCAGTGAGTTCACCGAGGAGCACTGACCTTCACCTCGGCCAACACCTGTGAGATGAACTGTAACAGAGACTGTGATCCAGGACTCCTCGTCCAAAGTCAAGTGTCTGACCTCGCAAGTGCTCTGAGGAATTAATGGGCACAAATTCGAACAGAAACACTCCACGATCTTGTGCAAGGGGGAACACTGTTATAGCTGACAACTCATTATAGTTCCTGTTGGTATGATGGTGAAACATATGGATGTTTAGTGGACAGGGGAAAATTTTTAAAAAAGTACTTTTTTGCACACAGCTGTGTATGTGCTGAATCTTCTATTAGCAGTTTCTCTAAGAATGCATCAATAACATTTTTTCAAGGGACAAGAACAAGTACTAACTTTTAGATGCTTGCAGATGCTGAACACCAATACAAGTGCTTATTAAACGCCATGAAGCCTATTTATACTCCATAACCAAAAGATATTAGAAGGTTAACCGTTTCCACAAACTTCCACGTAGCCTTAGCAGCAACCCTACCACAATTAGGCAGCTCTGCTCTGGCACATGGCACCAAGAGAGGAAGTACTTTCTCCTCTTACCACGATGGGCATGTGTGGGCGGAGCCAGTCCAGCTCCCACAGACACAGCAGATCGTGAATGTAGCTCCTATGATCCAATATTCTAATGGAGGAGAATCAAGGAAAAGCTGGATTTGGAGCAATATGTTTTAAATACAATGTTTTTGGATCAACGAGACCATGTGGAAGTGTTTGAAAGCTGGATAATATGACCCCTGATACTGGTATCAATAAAGCAAAAAACAGTGTTGGTAGACTTTTTATAAAATCCAAGCTACTCATTTCTGAGATCCAGCAAGTTTTTTAAAGAATTTGTGTTGTGCTGTCAATGTTTTGAGATACTCCCTCGTGAATCCAAGTCACAATTTGACACAGCCCGGTGAGAAATGGAGCTTCAGGGTGTGAGAGGCAATTCGAAAAGATCTCCAAATGATTTTGAAAAAACCATTAGAAGAAAATTATTTGCAAAAGCTGTGGATTTCAATAACTTCAAGGACTGTCTCTCAGAGCAAAATTCAGAAAGAGATGAACACTTAATGTTAAAGGGAGATTCGGCAAGTTGCTCGTCTACGGTGAGTGTTCCTATCAAAGTAGTAGCACTTTTATTTGAGATTTGTCAATGAAAGCTCGGGCACTTTGGAATAATGAGCAGCACCAGTCGACATATTGGGTCCAAATCAGCCGTGGAAGTGTTCAGGCTGCAGGTTGACTCACTGCTTCATTCACTTCAATCAGCTATGACGTTTCTGTCAAATCAAAGGCAGTTTAAAGATGTTTCAACAGTTTCATTCAGCATAAGCTTTTTTTGTTTTTTTTGTTTTATGCACACGAGCAAAGAATCTTGTCAAGAGATGACCTTGTTCAATAAAAAGCAAAGACCCCGATGGGCAGCAAACGAGTGTCACATAAAGAGCACTTCATTTATATCAAAAGTGACTCCAAAAAGGATGCATCTTTAATATCTGCCTTTGGGTTGAACAAAGAACAAAATTAACTTTGATAGTTGGTTCTACCGCAAGGAACTTAAACCTTGATCTTTACATTATTCTGATCCCAAGCACATTAAAATCCAGTATTTTCTGGCAAAAAAAAAAAAAGAAAAGAAAAAGAAATATCAACCTGCTAACTCAATTTGAGCGCTGTTTAAATATTGAGGGGAGATCTGAAACAAGCCGAACATGTGAGAATACAATTGCAATGCCTTTGCAAGGGATTGAAATTTGGCATATAATATAATTGTGGTTCCAAAGTTCTGCCAAGTCGATGTCAGCTGCTGGAGAGCACGTATGCCAACAATCCAGACGTTATTACTTTTAAGTGAAGAGCAGTTGCGTTTAAAGCAAATCGGTGAACATACTTTTTCTATAGGATCCCAGAGGGTTTTTGTGAATGTCAACTCGGATTCAAGAATTTTCCCCTGGGATTACTAAAGTATTTCTATTCTGTTATATTGTCTTCAGCAGATTGTGAATTTCTCCCCTTCATGCTGTTTAACCCTTTGAAGTCAGCATGTTTGGTGACTCTTCATGTGTCCTTCATGTTTCTTAAAAACTCACCGACAAATTGAAAAGCGAAAAGAGGTTTGGAGGAGGGGTGTCAGAACATTAGAGCCATGAGCTCAAACTTGCTGTTGTGTTGTGGCTTCTGTTGTTGTGTTGTGGCTTTTTGCTGTTGGGTTTTGACTTTTTGTTGTAGTGTTGGCCCTTCTGGACCACCGTAGTTTCAGAATAAAGCCCAAAAAAACAGTAAAGAAATGCAAAGTGGACGAGAGAGAGGTACCCAGTAGAGGGGCTCAAAGAAGATCAGCGTCTGTTGCCATGGAGACACTCCCTGCTCAGTGTTTCACACAGTGATGTAGCTACCTGTCCTAGCTCATTAGTATCAATATTAGCAAATGGCTATCACGCTAGCGATGCAAACTTGGTTCCGCAAACAATTGTGGCGTTGGCGAAGGTCTGTGCTCTACCGAGTGTAGCTCTAAATAGCTAAATATCGATTGTAAATATGTTTCTGGGCGAAGTACTTCCATTTCGACCTCCTCTTTCACATTCCCTCTAAAAGCAGGCGAGGCGAGGATCTGTCGGTGGAACAGTAGCATCAGCAGCTGCCACATTAGGTAAACAGAGGTGGAAGCCCGGCGTGTTTACAAGCTTTTCCAAATTAAAACACCCCGCTGCCTCTGTAATTTCCCCTCCTCTCTCTCTCTCTCTCTCTGTCTGCTAAACACCGTGTTGTTTCAGAGGAGTTCTGTCTGCGCGGAGTTTCCGTTAATGGGCGATGGTAATGTTTGTGCGCTCGGCACTCCCTGGGACGGCTCGCTTGCCTGCTGGGACCCGGATCAGGACGCCGCTGCTCGACTGCTCAGGTGACCCAATTATAGGCGGAGAACGCCTCGTGAATTAACTCCCGCTCGGATGACGGAGGTACTTTTTTAAGCATGTGTTGGGTGGGGGGGGGCAACGCTTCCTGCGAGTCTAATTATTCTCCCCCTCACTTTTACAAGACCTACAGGAGCGAGCTGTAAAGTTTTCATTGCTCTTCATTAGATCTCTTGTCGAGGTGGAATGCAGATATTTTCCTCAATTAGCCGAGGCCATCAAAAGCAGTTATTTGACACTCTAGATTAACTCTTCTTCTCGTCTGTGTGACTACAAAATAACCACTCAGGGAAATGGTGTAATTCTGTGTGAAAATGTCTTTGTTTGACGGCTTCGCTGTAATGATTTCATCAGATTGGCTTTG
>OMNM01042158.1:9351-22417 GCA_900302745.1 Parablennius parvicornis
TTTTTTTTTTTTTTTTTTCCCTTTTTTTTTTCTTTTTCCCCTTTTTTCCCCCTTTTTTTTTTTTTTTTTTTTTTTTTTTTTTTTTTTTTTTTAAATAACAGGACTTTAGTTTATGAGGTTTTTTTGGAGGTTTTTATCTGAGTGAATTCAGTAGGATCTTAGTAAATAGTGTAATCCTCCAAATTTTAAAGTGACCAATCAATCACTCATTCATTCATTCATTTGACCATCCTTTTATCCATTCATTCAAATGATTCTGCTCCCCATTTTTCCTGCACAGCTGTATCAGGTGATTAGTGACTTACCTACACAGGCTTCTCCCGAGGTTTCTTAAGCAAATTCATCTGGTGTCGCGTACAAACTGCAACTAAAATGATTTAATCCAAGAAAATTGAGATAGTCTGCGTGATGATTCATCAAGGTCTGAGGTGGAGTTTTGTTTCAATTTTAACTGGCGACCAGATTAACTATATTTTTACGTTTTAAAGGTTAAAAGAAAAACGTTTATCAAACTATTGTTTGCGCGTTCCTCGGCTCCTCATGTTTCCTCCTGGACAGTCAAACAGTTCCTCATCCTTATTCTACAATATTATACTGCCCTCTCGTGGTGTGGATACTTCTCTACATTACTGAACGACAAGAACTTGAAGAAAAGTGTTTTATCTTCAGCCTGACATGTAATACAAGATAATGTTTAATGTGCACATGTCATATTTTGAGGTGGTGACCAAATTCCTGATATGAGCTGATTAATAAATATTTTACCAGGGGTGTCAAACATAGGCCCATTAATTTTATAAATCTATATATACAGATATATAAATAACATACAAGCTAAAAGCTCATTATTTATTGCTGCAGAGAGGTTTGGACATCCTCCTTCAGATTTGAACCACTAAAAATTTGTTCTTTGTAATTTTAGAAGCAACAAAATTGAAAAAGAAAGTATATGATGTAAATGAAAATTCCAACATTTCACTGTAGTTTGCACTTTGTTAGAATAGCACAGTAATGCTATTGCATACATAACTTTGGTTTTGTAAAGATACTACAAAAATATGTATTGGTGTTGCTTTATATTAAACAACGGGGAAACATCTAGAGTTGCGGATATTTAAATTATGTGATATTTAATTAGTACAGGCAAGTCCAAAGAAAACCCAAAAAACAAACAAAAAATATTTTACCAAATGAATAAATACATTAAATCTTGGATCAGGCTGACACACACCAATACATTTTGTGGATTTGTGTGTTTTGTGTGTTTTCCTCTGTTTGTTAATCAAACTATTGAGAACTCAAAGGTGTAAACACATTCATAAACTGTGACTAGAAATTAGCAGCTGACCTACAAATTAGAATGGCAAGTTCAAAATATGATATAAAGTGTACATAATGGAAACTGTTTGGGTCACTTCTGAAGGCCAACTTATTTTTTGTCCACATTCTCTTTAGTTAGCTTTATTGATTTTTTTTTTTTTTTTAACGTCAATATAAGACATGTGCAAGTGCATTTGAAAAATGTGGCCATCATAAAAGGGTCATCTCTTTTTCATTCAATTCTACAGTAATGCAGTGGTGGAGTGGTTATGGGTGACTGCAGGTTTGGAGGCCTTAATGTGTGGATTTCGCATGTTCTTCATTTTGTGTGGGTTTTGTTGGGGTTTCTTCTTGGAATTTAAAAATCATACAGTTTGGGCTTTTCAATGACCCCGAAGATCCTGCAGGTGTGGCTATGAGCCTTTATATCTGTTTTTGTGCTATGATGAAGTGGAAACCTATGGACGGTGTACCCTTTATTCATAGTCTGCAGGGATCAGCTTCAGCCACTTGCAACACTAAGTAAAAGAAGTAAATTAAGTTGGAAAACTCTTTGTTTTCATTAACTCGTGTATTAATTTTAGATATTATTTTCATGAGTTTATAAATTAGAAACACAAAGACTAACAAATACAACCTAGGGATAATTAAAATAGTTGTGAGTAATAAATCTACAATATATGAGTTTTTGTTTTTTAAGGGGGGTTAATTAACTTTTCCATTCTGACAATTTTTTTTTTTTTTTCCATTATAGTCTCATAGATCCTATTTTTAAAAACTGCATCTCTTAGTGACCTGTCACCTCACATATCCACTAATCAAGGATCAATGCCATCAGCTATCTGGTCTAGTGGATTATCAATGGGTTTGAAGGATAAGTACTAAGAAATGAGTATCAATAATGGATAAATGAACACAATCAACAGAAAGACCATGTCAGGAAATTAAAAAAAAAAAAAAAGAATCTTGTTTTCTTTAATTGACAGGGAAACATCCTTCAGGACAACGGTTGGTCATCACACAATAATCAGCAACGATACAATAGATAAAGAGTCCGACTGTGTGCTGAGCCTTCAAACAACACCCCGGTCCCCCCCTTCTCCCTCTGTTATGGGGAATGATGGAGGGCTTATTATTGCAGACACATGCACTCTCCTCTCCACAGACAGAACACGACGCACCTCCTCCCATCCTTGTAAGGCTTTGGGAGGGCTGGGGATGGGGGTGCCTGGGCCAATCACTGAAGGGTTATTAGAGAAAAGAGAAGAGAAGAGAAGAGAAGAGAAGAGAAGAGAAGAGAAGAGAAGAGAAGAGAAGAGAAGAGAAGAGAAGAGAAGAGAAGAGAAGAGAAGAGAAGAGAAGAGAAGAGAAGAGAAGAGAAGAGAAGAGAAGAGAAGAGAAGAGAAGAACAGACATTTCTCTCCATTCCAACTTCCTTGAGCTGATTATCTGTAGACTTCAAGTCATTCCTAAGCCAACCAAGAAATATAATTCTTCGTTTAAGTCTAGTGCCTGCCACTAGACCCTGGTTACAATTGGTCAGAAGGCTGGATCACTTTCCTGAATCCTGAATTAACAGATCTACTTCGAGCTCCTTCATGTAGACTGGATGTTTTGTGTTGTGCTGACTGATCACTGTCACCACGCAGAGGAAACACACTTCTGTTATCTCAGTCCTTCTATCAGGATCAACACGATATAGACCAGTTAACAGAGCATTACATTTCAGAAAAGAAATCCCAGGTTTTTGCCTCAGACTCACTGCTCGTCTGCATCACATGCTGGTGAGTTGGACGGCCGCAATGGGAAATTTTTTTCCACTTGTGTATGATTTCATAAATGAAACCTCCGAAGGCGTATGAAATTCCATAAAACCTCAAGAGCTTATAGACAATGGCAAGTGTTGCATTGAGCATTGCATAATGTCCACCATCCGAATCAGTGGAAAGCTGATGTAACCGGAACTCCAGCTCCACCCTTACTATATCCAGAGTACTACGAATTACATCTCCAGTCTACAAAGTCAACACATAATATGAAGTACCAGCCAAGCCGAGCCCGAGGTTTGACGGTAATTCTTGCAGACGTGACAGCGTAATGCGACTGTCATCAAGTAAAGTACAAAGCTTCACATGTGGGCAAATGTTACGTGTTTTACAACTCCCCCAGCCCCCTTTCAAGCCCCATCCAACACACACATGTTCTCCGTGGGCATAATTATGAGAGGAATGTCTGACAGAGGTTGCAGGGGAACCACCCTGAGCTCCACACACAGACAGGAAGCTGGACGCATGTTTCAGACCTGTAATTGTGATGGCGCTCTGCTTTCTGTCTCCGTGTGTGAAACTGACACGCATCTCTTTCTTTGAAGCGAAAAAAGTGGAGCAAAGAATACATCTTAAAACCTGAAAAAATAAGTTTTCTCACCATAAAGTAAGAACTTCAGCTGTCAGATCAGTCCTCTTATGGTAAGATTCATGTGAGGAAAGTGGCACAAAGTGATAGATAAAAGCATAATTGGGACATGATTCATGAAGCTGGAGTGGAGTTAACATTAATCCCTGTCCAGACACATCATATGAGTGTTGCAGACTGTTATAAATGGTGTTAAATGCAGGCTTCCCTGACAGACAACAGTTATACGTTCATAATCTCATTCTCTAGCTATGAAAAAATGATGAGGCCAGTCCTGAGTAACTGAAATCATGTGTATCATGTGAGGAAACTATCAAGTTGTGGTACAGACATCGTGTTAGTTACAATACAACAAGTGATGTCATGGTTGTGCCATTGTGAACATCGTATTGTGAAATTCAGAGTGTACCTCTCTCCTCAAGTGGGTGTGTGGTCTCCTGGATGGATGTGTGCATGTGAATGCACACATCCTGAAAGAGTGTGTAATGTGACGGGATTTTAACTGTAAAACTCAATAAGATATATGTTTTTAAAAAATAGTTAATGTTTTATTTCTTGTGTTCCTCTTGAGATTCTGACTCTGTGTTTCCAGCTCCTTGACTTCCAGTCCTCGAGCCTGTGTTTAGACTTTCCAGCATCTCTTCATGATTTTCTCATGACTTTGTGGAATTTGTTTTTCTCTTTTTCTCTTTTAGTTTTTTGGATTGTTTTGGAATACAGATGGGCTTCTGCTCCATCTATGAGTGCTTGTCTGAGCCAAACACAACAAGTGCCTGTGGCCTTTTACCTCCAAAGAAAGAATATTTCTTCACAGATGATAGATGGATATCGTCCATCTGTTTGTGTTCTTGATTTATCCAGGCTATGTTTGTGGGAACCTGGAACATTTCCCAACCGACTGTGGGACGAACCACTGGCGTTACCACTGGCGACATGACCAGGTGATGAAGGTTGCACTCGTGAGAGCGGGACAACATTTAAAGCCACATCCAAAAGCCCAAATAGGCCTCATTGGGTCAGCTCACAACTGGCAGATGAGGGTGGACTCTGTAACCCAACTCAAAGTTCCTGGAACCATTGCTGAGACCACCCTACGACCAGATATATTGATGGTCTCTGAAACATCAAAGCAAGTGGTCATGCTGGAGCTTACAGTGCCCTGGGAGGAGAAAATCAAAGAGGCATACCAAAAGAAAGAGAGTGAAGTACACTCACCTGGTGGAGGAGTGGTGCAGGCGGGGGTGGCGTGCCATGTGCTTGCCCATTGAAGTGGGCAAGTCCCTGTGTAAAGCCTTCAGCCTACTGGGTATCACTGGCCCATGCAAGAGAAAGTCCATCAGGAGAACTTCAGAGGCAGCTGGGAAAGCCTCTACTGTGGATGGCTATGGATCAGGAGGGACAAACTGTGGATTCATGCTTCTTGGACACAGGCCGGGAACTGATCACTCCCGGTCAGGTCGCCTTGTCAAGGGTGTCTGAAGTTGAAAGACCCGAAACGCCTGATGACCACAGGTATTATTGCTGACGATGTGTCCAAGTGTATGTAGAGATGGATCCAACTGTCTGTAACAAACAATTAAAACTCAGAATATGTCAAATCAAGAATTACTTTTGCAACTTTGCAACTTGTTTCAGTTCAGTGTGATGGGGGCTATAGACATCATCTTAAAATTACTCTACCAGAAAAACATCTTTAAAATATACTTCCCATAAAATGTATCACTTCTAACCGATACATAAAAACAAGATCATTAACACTCATTTCCACATATTTCGAACCCACAGTTCCCCAAATCGATCACACCAATGCTGCTGTGTTTACATACAAACTGGAATTTTTAGCCTAACTGACGTTATCTTTGGACAACTGTGTGCATGGGTTTCTGGTATATCAAGTGAAAATATTAATAATCAACCAATTCATCAAAAGAAAAAGTATTTGAGCACCGGGAATAGTCCTAAATGTTGTGAAAATACTTGTTGATAATTTTTCCAGTGCAAATTAAGATCTCGCGAGATCCCGTGTATAAACGGGATCTTGCCTCGGGAATCTTCGGGAATTTCCTTGACTGCAAGATGTCAACAAACCGGGCATGTTCTGCAAAATTTAAATGCTGGAAATACATGTTTGTCTGAGTGCAGTGACAAATTACCTTCAGAAAGGTATTGACAACGGATTAGAATTGTACATGAACAACTGAAATTGAGTCCTAATTATTTTCATTTTCCCAGGTGGATTCTGGGAGAGTATCTTTAGGACAATACAGTGTTGTGTCTAAAAGTACATTTTTTATTAGGATGAAAAAAATGTGTAAATTTTCAGGATATCCCTTCATGAGATTCTGAAGATAAGGTTTCAACCAAAATATGACAGGCAAAAAAAAAAGACACACTAGCTCTGAGTTTTGACTGATGTGGAGTCAAAAAAACATAAATAAATGTGTCTTATTAGAGAGCAAAACTAGAACAATAACAATTTCCAAGTCAACCCCGCAGGCTCCTAACAGCATGTGTCTACATTCAGAAGTAGAATCTGGTGGCAAGTAGCCCATAAACCCATAAAAATCCATGAATTAACTGCATCATTATACAAGTTGCAGCGTTCAAAGCGTGTGAAAAAGTAACATCTTATAGTCCGGAAATTACGATAACATGTCACAAATTTAGAAAACTATGTTGTTTGTCAAGGATAATCTCTCTGGAAAGCCTGTTTTGTTCAAGGCTTGGAAACATTTAATTGACAAATAACACAGAAGTGATTCAAACGTCCTAAACTGTCTATGCCTCAGTGGGTAGGGTTTGGATATAAGAAAGGTCTTTGTTGAGGATGGCAGATCTGCCGAATGGCACAAGATAAATGTAATTGTGTAAGATTCTTGACTGTATTGCATGACTTATTCTCATTTTGGACTCTAGACAACCGTCTCTAGCAGAAGGATTTCCTGCGTATGATGTATAAGTTTCATCGTGATCCGGTGAAAACCTGTGAAAATTGCTTCACGCTGAGTGCACACAGCTGTACCCGTCTATATACGGACTGCCGAGCTGGCTCCGGCAGGAAATCCAGAGGTCCAGTTTCAGTGCCAGATCTGTGCAGTAAAAAATGGCATCTGTAATTAGTGACAGACAATCTGCTGTAATGTCAGAGAGATTCAAGTGGAGACAAACAGCAAAGATCCAAGTGATTATACAGTAGTTATAGTAGATGGAAGTCAAACCACAGCTAAAACTATACATGGATACGGAGGAAGAAAAATACAAAAAAAAAAATGAAGCTGAAAACAAAGTTTAAAAAGCTGTTTCACAAATGGAAAGAAAAAACAATATTGACAGTTTGAATTTTGTGTAGTGAAGCAGTAAATGGAAGGTAAAAAACATTTGATTTGTTTCACGTGGACCTGCAAGAAGCATAACTTTGCATTGGATAAAATATTTTCACTTAAAGTATTGTAGTCAATTATAAAGTAGTAGATGGTTTAGAACCCGTTCACATGAAAAACATTACAACTGAAAATACATCCGTGGCAGTTGTGTTCCCCACCCTCCGGTCCACACACAGGCACAGAGACAAATTTTCTCCAAACACCATTCTTTTATTAACAAAACCAAAACACACTCAGACACAGCCTCTTTCAGGCTCCTGCCTGCTCTTCTCCTGCCCGTTCCCGCTTTCGTCCGGGCGGCTCCTCCTTTATGGGCAGAGCGGTAATAAAGCACCTGATGTAAATCAGGTGCACTGCATCACTGCTCTGCCACAACAGCATTTTGTGCTTTCATCCTGGAAACGTTTCGCGTGTACACAGCAACGCTTTGGGAAAACAAACAAACAAAAAAAGGCAGTTTACACAGTGTTACGTGTGGTCCCTTTTCTCTCCCTCTCCGCCTCTCTTCCTTCCCTCTTCCCTCTCTTCCTCCTCCCTCTGCTGGCTGCACACCTGAGTGAGATCAGCACTCAGGTAGGAGGAGGGCAGATAAGGCAGACTGAGAGGGCTGAGGCGTGGTCTTCCTCGTTTGGCAGCACACCAGCGTGGTGTTTTTGCTTGTCCCTTTGTTTGCATTTGTCTCCCTCTTCTCGGCCTTGGATCCTGGGGAACATTGTTGAAAAAGTTGTCTTATGTGGCTCCAAGCAACCAGTTTTGTGTTTTAACTTGAAAACTATTATCGTTTAAACAGGGCCTTAGAGTCATCAAGTATTCTAACAATAATTTCTTTGGACTGCGTACTGATATATAGATATTTTTCTACATGCGACTGCTTTGTCATTGACACGTGACTACGTCACAGATAAGCACTGGAGGAAGTGACTCCGCCAAAATGAGAAACGCAGTGCGTCCTTTTTACCTCACGCTCCTTCTGTCGCTCGCCATGTTGTCTAGATTTTGTCGGCTCGTATTTAAAAAACACTTCAAAATGAATGTACACGCTGACCAGCATTGCCAGATAATGGCGGGTGCCCACCGATTGAGAAGCCAAACTCTTTTACTTTTTAACTTTGTTCATTTTGTTATGGTGTGTTCATTCTTACACATATAATAATTTTACAGTTTTAACATGATTTCAACACAGGCTGTTTGGACTAGTTTTTATTGAGGTGTCTGGTTTTAAGTTGTTTGGGCTGAAAACAGTGAGTCACATCTGGCAACCCTGCATGTCATCCATTTTTATGGCGTTTTCTGCACATGCGCTCTGGGGCCTGAACCCGTTGGGTTCTTCTGACAGACATCGTGTTTAAAATGTAATGTGAATGATAAATAGATACTAGCAAAAAAATCTGAATTGAGCATCAAGACCTGTAGTGTGACCATAGTCTGACTGGACATGATTTGACCTGGATGACTCTGGGTACTTTATTTCAGTGTTAGTGGTGGTGTCACTTATTCTATCACTTGTTGTGACTCGGCGTTTTGCCTGCAGTCTGTTGGGACTTTGGCTTTGACACTCCAGCGACCAAGTCAAGCACATCGAGTATAAAAGATGAATGAATTCTGAAGTTCAGATTTAGTTCGAAGCATCACTATAAAAACAAGGTCTTGTTGAAACTTTTCTTTTTTTTTCTCCCAATTGATCTCATTGTAATGTTAAAGGCTAAATGAGGCAGTAATGAGAAACAAAACAACTTTTATAGAGACTAGAGACTGACTGAGGTTTACCACATGATGTTGATATGATTGATGTTTTCATGTCCTACTGTGTTCTAATTCAAATCAGTCCACATTTAGCAGCGCCAGCTGTAAAAAGGCCAATTCCTCAAAAAAAGGAAAAGATGAGTCAGATGTCTCTAAACTGTTAAAAGTTATGATGAATCCATCAGGTCTTGGATGCTGGAGAGTTGATGAAGAAACCAAACGATGGTGGAAAGTCTGTAATTCTCGTCTGTTTGAACACACGCTAAACACCAGCCACGTTTCCCCACATGCCAATCAGCTTTCACGTCTGAAGACAAATGGCAACTTTCACCAAACTTCTTTGCTAAGCTACATGTTGTTCCTGGCTTCTGGGATTTGAAGAAGACACGGTGAGAACTGTTTTCACAGGCAGACATGATGGTGACCTGTCCATCCATCTTCAATATCACTTTATACAAGTCAGGGTCATCAAGAGCAGGAGCTGAATTATGGGTAAAGCTGAGGTTCAGCCTGAACAGATCTCCAGTTTGTCCCTCCCCTCATTATTTGTGTTCCATGCAGTGACAGCACCATTGTCGGAGATCCATCATGAGGCCATGTATTTATATCTATACTTGTGTTTATGTAGGGTTACAGAAGAAGTTAGTCATTTCCTGTTCTTGAATGTTTTTAGCTGGTTTGTGTTTTGTCATAGCAGCTATATGTATCATATATATATTCTAACTTCCTTCCAAATCATGTTCACAAACTCTCCTCTTGTTGTTAAATCTTGTGTCTGGCATGAATCTGAATTTTCGCTCTGTAGATTAAGGTAGTCTTGTGCTAGATTTTGTTTATGTCTGTGTTGTCAACTGACTTTTTGTCCATTTTGTGTCTTTTTTTTTTAGTCTCATCTGTCTAGTTTTGTGCCTTTGATATAAATTTCTTTTCTGTTTTGAGGTTTTGATTTGCCCTTTTATACCTGATTGAATTTGTTCTATTCCAAACATTTCTCCATCTGACTGTGGAAAAAGTACCAAGACCAAACAGCTTCATCTCAGGTGTACATTTGTGTCTACAAGTAAAATATGCTGTTTTTATATTAGTGGAAGCGATGCAGCCTAATGTAGTGAGAGTGTGATGTGGAGGTAGTTGTGAGTTTGCCTTCCCCTTTTATCCCTTATGCTCTGGATCTAAACTTTGAAATGTCTTCTTATTGACTGCATTGGCCGGGCTTTGTTTTTTTCTTTTGATCATTTTCTGTCATTCATTCACTTGTCACAATTGGATATTTACAATTACAGAATGTGGGAATATGAGGACACTAAATTAAACTTTGAAGTGAATCCGTGGCTAGGTGTGATTTAGATGTGTTGGTGTTGAAACACAGCTTAGCAGCTCCAGCTCGAAGGCATTACAGTAAATAGGTGAAGAAGGAAAAGTACTGTAGTTTAGCTTTTCTAATTGGTCCACATATCCAAGTATCCTGGCGCAAGACGCTGAACCTTGAAGTTGAGTATCTGGCATGGCACTGGTTTGTGAGTGCGTGTGTGAAAGTATATTTGAGTGGGGGAATGTAATTAACAGTGTAAAGAGCTTTGGAGACTAATCAAGTGATAGAAAAGTGCTACATACTGTAAGTCAAATCCATTTACCATTTAATGATTATCCACTTTTGATCTTCTATCTTGTTGGTTCTGGACTGGGATTTCTGCGGAATCTCTGTCTTTAATAATACATCGACTAATGATTATTTCATCATTGATATATGATGAAACTCTAAACCTAACACACTGCTGGCATTAAATATAAATTATCTTTTCATCGATCAATTATTTCTACATGCTTCAGCCGGCTTTGGAAAGGAATAATTTTTAAAATGATGCTACCAGAATCCATATGTGAAAAATGTAAATCTTTTGGACCCAGTTTTAGTTTTTGATGTACATCTTTAATACATTGTCAGTAGCTTTCTGAAGGATATTCATTCTCAAGGAAATACACCATTACACAAAAGTGTATTTTCAGCAGTTCAACTTCGTGGAACGTCCTCTGGTATGTTGACATCAGGGTGCTCACATGAACTCCCAAACTATCCTGAAGTGTTGTACACAACATTTCCCAGAATCCCTTGCGCACAAAATTCTGAGGATGACGTTAGTCAGCAAAACGTACACACAGTTTGATAGCTACAAACTCCGGTTTGTTTGTGAACAAATGGACTGAGGCGTGATTGCTTTAGGGAACTTGGGTTCGGAATTTGTGGAAATGATTAGTAATGGTCTTGTTTTCATGTATTGGTTTATTCTCTGTGCAGAAATGATATATTGATATATTTTAAAGATTTTTTTCTGGCACAGCAAATTTAAATAATAATCAATTATTAATGATACATATTTTTTGTTC
The DNA here is from genome assembly GCA_900302745.1 of Parablennius parvicornis. Taxonomy (NCBI): domain Eukaryota; kingdom Metazoa; phylum Chordata; class Actinopteri; order Blenniiformes; family Blenniidae; genus Parablennius; species Parablennius parvicornis. The sequence goes on from OMNM01042158.1 coordinate 20,598, forward strand.
CTATATTTGTGGCTCAATGTTGAGTTTGATTTGTGTGAAATATTTGTTGTCTAATATAGTTGTTCCAAATTACATGAACCTTGTTACGTCAAGAGACAAATACCACCCCCCCAAAAAACTTTTCATGCTAACAAGCAGCTTCTTTCAGGAAGTGAGACACTGTGGCCAAACCAGATACAGGAAGTGAATGGCCACCCAGTCATTGTGGAAACTTGAGGTGGAAGCTAAAAATAAAAATATTTCAGAAGTGTGTGTGTGTGTGTGTGTGCACATATATTTGGGCAAAATAAGTCCCTCATGAGAAAACGCTTTCAGAAGTGTTGTTTTTAGGATAAGGGTGAGGTTGTGCTTCGGGTCAGGTTAAGGTAAGGAGTCCATATTCCTGAGGTTAGAGTAAGTGTTTTAATGTAATGTTGTCAAGGATTGCTGATCGGGGAGGACTCAATTCGTACACCACCATTTCAGTTCCAGGCGCTTGCGTCATTAGAAGCGTTGGGCAAAGGGGAGAGGGAGCAAGCAGTCAACAAAGTCAAGACAAAAATCCAACTGCAGAGAAAGGCCTGGTGCAGAAGAGACACACAAATCAAAGGGACACAGCATGGGCTAAATCACATGCGAACCAGCAAACAAGACAAGCCCCACCAGGTGCAGACAATCACACACTCAGGGAACAGCAATCAGACACAAGCAGGGGAAGTCAAGGAGCCTGAAACCGAATCTCAAAATAACACAAGACAACTAAACGTGAACTATGACAGAATGTAAAGCATCGGCATGTCCCCTGAAGGTACTAAAAGACAACAAGTGTGTGTATTTGTCTATTTGTATTTAAGTGATCCCAAACCTTGAAGTACACTCACCTTGCTGGGTCCAAATACAGTATGTTGTAGAGACCAGAGTGCTCATCCTCATTACCTGTGGAGCTGTTTACCTTCAGGGATTACGTGGTAGATTATAAATGCTTACATTGAGAAACCTTTTTTAGTTCCAGCTTTTTGAGGACATGTTTCCTCTTCTGATAGTCAAATGTTATAATTTGTTTACAGGCCCCAAGTGCTTTACACTAATAATCAGATCCACCAATTCACAGCAATGGAGGTGGGTATCATGCAAGGTGCTCAATCCATCCATTGAGAGCAACGTCTAACTTAAGTACATGTGGATATGGGGAGCTGGGGAATCGAACCTGCGACCTTATGATTGAGAGATGACGACTCTACCTACCAAGCCACAAAATAAGTTTTGTTTGATTATGCAAACATTCAATCAATAACTTGACCTTATATCCTGACTTTGTAGCTAATACGTTTGTTCTTCAAGAAGAAAATACTTTATGGGCATTTACTAAAGAAACTACAGTTTTGTAAATTTTACAGACTTTATTATTTGTATGAAAAATGTGTTTTCACCATAATTATTTCATTTACATTCAATTGAAGGTACAATATCTGAGATGGAATACATCATCCAGTGGTTAGAAAAGCATAATTTAGAGTGTCTAAACCAAAATATTTTGACTTGTAATCGAATATAATTTAGGAAATATAAAAAAAAAATGTATATGACGTACTGTTTCCATCTATCAGGTCTGATTAAGGTTAGTTCAGAGGTTAAGTTAGCCACAAAGGTCACGATAAGCGGCCAAGGAACGCACGTGGGTGTGTGTTTGTGTGTGTGTGTGTGTGTGTGTGTGTGTGTGTGTGGGTGGGTGTGTGGGTGTGTGTGTGTGTGTGTGTGTGTGTGTGTGTCCCTGGGCCTGTCTTTATGGCTTGGCTGTATTCTACAGTGCATGTGTCTCCAGTATGTTAGTGATGCTACTG
>OMNM01042168.1:0-18119 GCA_900302745.1 Parablennius parvicornis
CTGTGTGGACCCTGGCTGTATAATCAAGCCCACAGATCATTACCATGTGTGCCACATTACATTTCTGCCAAACCCAATTAAGGTAGGATTACCTATGCATGGCCAGTTTCATCCTCACTTTGGAAGTGCGCTGCATATCCATAAGCAGCTCACAGTTAATTCAGGGGGTTCGGATCTGACGTGTATCTGTAGTGCCGGCTTCATATTTACAGCTAAAAAAAAAAAACATTTGTGGAAACTTTCTGTTAGTGAGACAGCAATTAACCTCAAACTTTCTTCTTTTTCCCTCATTACAGTCTCACTCTGGGCACCTCATTGATTCCCATTAATTGCAGGTGCTGCAGCACATAAAACTAGCTTTGCACACATACATGCACACGCGTCCCTATCAGGAAAACGTCTTTATGATAGACAGTGTGGGCAGAATTAGGATTTTAAAAAAGATGAAGAGCGCTGCGCGAGAAAACTCATTAAAAATAGTTAACAACTGACATTGCTTTATTAAACATGTGCTTACGGCTGGCACACACACACACACACATACACACACACACACACTCACACACACACGCCCAGCTCTACTCTGGGGACTTAATTATTGCCACATATGAGCAGAAGGAAGCTTCCTTATATTATTAACATAGTTTCATTTTCCTTTTAATATTCAAGAAAAATCTTATTAAAGGAAAGATCTCTCCTCTGCTTAAAACAGAGCGGAGGTCTTGATTAAATAAAAAATATCTTTGTTCCTCTCCTGCCAGAGTGAGAGTTGAAGAGATGTGGTGTTATGATGAAGCTAGCAGGTGTAGCCTTTGAAGAAAAGGGATATATCAATATTAACAAGCCTCACCTTACCCACCGCGCTGACCTCCATTCAACAGCTTTCGCATTCAAAGTCCTGCTTTCTCACGCTCCCTTTTTTGGTATTTCTTCTCCTTCCCTGGTCATTGGATCATAACTGCTTCCCTTTGACTCGTGAGAGAAGTACACTTCTTTTGAGTATTTTGCCCGTTCCCTATTTGTCGTGTTTTCTCAGGATATTTGAAGGAAAATAATCCGCCGAGTTTTCAGACGGGGGCCGGGCACCAGGTGGCTCACTTAAAGCACCTTTCATTAGGCTGTGTTGTCAGTGCTCCCCGTGAACTTCCACCACCCACACCATTCAGCTCGCTGAGGCTGGTTGACTCCTGTGGCACTCCCGGACACTCGGGTAAAGGCTGATCTATTATGCTCTTGCAGCAAAACAGAGATTTCTGAGGAGATACATTAAACTTACTGACAGGCCGGGAAACAGCGAGATGGAGGCTTTTAAAAAAAAAATGTTTTTTTGTTACGTTAAGGCAACTGAATACATAATGAAATCACATCCATCTTGATGTATGTCTGATATCTTGTGATTTCATATTCTGCATGTTATTTCACTCCATTTCATTCAACGTTTCACTTTTAAGGAACATGAAACAACTACACCGTCTAGTGCACGAAACCCCGCAGGAAACAATGTGCTATACATTATTTATTTTGTGAATTGTTCATGAAATGACATCTATTTTTATGTAAGGCTTGTTACTCACATCATAAAGCATACCAAATCACAGCCTTTGTACTTGCAACGCTAATTCCTTTTTCATGGCGTTTCTGCATTAAATATACAGCAGGAATGTATTGTTCTATTTATTGTGTACACACACGAAGAATCAATCATCTCACAGTGAATTGTGGAAGAAAAAAAAAAGTTTCTTTACAGGAGGTTCAGGGGGTCAACACATCCAACACATTGAAGGCTACACAGTTCAGCACTTTGAAATGACACAATCAGGCCAACGGAAATCCCTGTGTACATCAAATAAAGAGATAAAAGAAAATACTTTATGCAGAAACCAATCCTGCTCTGCTTTGAATAACATGAATAACTTAAAACATAGTTAAAATCCCAATAAAACTCTGTTTAAAGATGAAATCTAAAATGACGCAGGTAAGAGCTGAGCTCTGATCACCTCTTATTATTATAATCTATAATCTATAATTTTGAATCTATTTTATTTTATTGTATCTATCTGTTTTATTTTTTCAAGCATGGTTTCATGAGAAAATTGACAAATGTAATGAAAAGCATCTTCTGAAGTTCTGTTATTTGTGTATATTCAATAAAAAAGCAAAAAAAAACAAAAAAAAAACATAGAAATAATCGCCAAAACTGTCAGCCATTAACCAATGACTAATATGAAAGTTGTTTAAAATCAGGTGTCAGTGGGCACTAGTTGGTTTTCTTTAGTAAATGAAAACGGTTGTCTCTCTGATCTTTAAGATATAATTTAAAATTTTGTTACGGGTCCCAAAGTTTGTTACCACAATAACAAAGAGATTCGGTTCGATGTCTCCCTGGAAAACACAAGTAATTGTTGAGAGATGGAAGACACGAACCATTCATTTTCTTCCCAAAAGTTCTTCTGGGGAGGCGGGCGGAAACCGACACCCTAGAGGACCCTGGGGGATACGACACCTGAAAACATTGGTTCCGCTCTCCCGCTTCTATTAAGTCTTTTACCCACAAAACTTAAGATTAAAAGTGCATGTTTTATATCACTTAGAAAAAGTATTTTCATATTTACAAAAATAAGTGCTTACTAATTTGATTTTTCCATTTCACAAATGGGATTGCACATTTTGGGTGCATCACAATTTGCATCACTTAACACTGTCTGGCAACTATGTCAACAAACTCCTGTTCACTTTTTAAAATCAGGTAGTTAGCCGGAATACTATATTTATTCTTTTTGTTGCTTAAACCATTGCCAGCAGTTGTAGTTGATTAAAAACTCATATCCAAGTGAAAACGGAAATCCACCTTTGTGCAGATGGCGGAAATGCAAATGTTTTGAGATGCTGCTACTGCCCATGTGCACCACCACTTGTAGGGAATACTTCCTTCTGCACAGCAAGATGAACAATAACAGTCACACGACTCCCAGTTCATATTCTCCTGATACGTTTATAGTTAAGCGTCACCCGTCACAGCGATTGTCCATTCCAATGTCCACACACTCGCCAACAACACCCACTCGTGGCCCAACATGAAAACTGCATTAGTGTTTTCGTTATTACGGCTATTATATGTACATGCACACTGTTTTCAAAATGTTGCCATGTAAATGCAAAACATCTCTAAAACGAAAATGCAATAATTAAGCATTTTTACTTGAAATATTGTTTAAATGGGGGCCTAGTATTCACCTTAGCTTTTGTTAATAGTCAGTAATGACAGTATCATTTCTTTAAAACAAGAAGTCAGATCTACTACGTTAGTAGTTACAAAGCATTCTCAGTAACTAATTGATAAAAAAAAAAAAAAAATAACTCCACTACATTTTGACAGAAATCAGGTACGCATTTTCATTAACTGGCACAACACTGTCTACAACCCATTTGCATGGTGACGCATTAACTGATAATGTGAAAATAAGATTTAATGAAAGATAGGGGTCTCACAGGGGCAAACCTACAGAGAATCACCGGCAAAATCTGATTTTCAGCTCTGCTTCATGGAGCTTACAAGGAGTTTTAGATCATTGTTTTACTTTCAGTTGGCTCACTGCATCTTTTCTTTTTTTTTTTTTTTTAGCATTACACAAAGAAAGTAAAAAATAAAACAGAGGACCATACTTTCCCGGCTCAGCATACAGACACAGTGGAAACAACAAAGTGGAGCGTTTAGTAGCCGAAAAGCCAGATATTTGCCTCAGGACGTAGCAAAAAAACTGCAGTCAAGACCAAATGGAGACAGACCACTCCGTGCGTCTTTTGGGAAAGCTATCTGATCTCAGAACAACTACGAATAAATACATCTAAGAGGCTTTCAAGGCTCAGATACAGAAGAAAATAGATTCTGTCCAGTTGTTGAAAAGGCACGAAACATGTGGGATACGTCAAAACATATCTAGCTACTATATCTCACAATTGCAGGTAAAGTCACACTTACATCACACTGGCTTAAGATATTGTATTACTAATCAGTTTCTATATGATCAAACGCAACGGTACATGAAGCCTGGTGGAAATGAAAAACTGCAACAATTGCAGTGGGTTCACCACAGATCAACCACAGTAATTGGAAAGTCTGTTATATTTGATAAAATTTATTGAATTATACAAGTGAATGTGCAGTATAAAACTAAAAGAAATACATAAAATGCAAAAATTACAAAAAGCTAATTTAAAAGTTTAAAGAAAAATGCCCCATTTTCTTCATCGACCTCTTCATCTGCGCCAAATAATTGATCATCAAAGTATATTGACACCAAATATTGTCACTTCTATTAAAGTAACATGTTGTCAAATGTCTGCAAAATTTATATTTGTTTGATTTGGGATATTCCTTTAGAATTTTAGGTATTGTATAACCATGAGGCCAAGTTTTTTCTAACTGCGTTGTGTTATTTTTGGGTCCTTTCTCCACTGTAAGTCAGCCCTCCCAAAAAATAAAAAAATAAAATAAATTGTTTTCCTCTTGGGCCACTTGTCGGCGCTGTTGTTTGTTTGCTCAGAGAAAAATACACTATAAATTCTAAGAATGTCAAGCAAACAAACAATCCGATGAAGAAACCACCAAGTTGGATTGTTATTACGATGATTCAAAAATTGTGTTTTCACTGCCTCCGGGCACTATTGTCATGTAAAAAAAAACCCCAAAAATGCAGCACAGGTTTTCCATATTCACTTGAAAACGTTGTTGTGTAAATGGAGCCTCAGAATAAACACGTTTTTTTGTCCATTGAATTGGTGATTTCGTGAGATAATTACAAATTCAGAAAGTGACAAAAAAAAAAAAATCATGAACAATCAACATTTGATTCAGATTCGGATCCCTAATTATTACACTTTATGTGCCTGACTGCAATTGCAGCTTTTAAAAAGCTACATAGATAGCAATATCACCGCTATAATCACAAAATCGCAACATTTCTTAGGTACTCATGAGCACATGGATTGACACTCGGGCGACATATATTCTGCGCGGGGCGTTGAATGGCACACTGTCATTGTGAATTATCAGGCATTTCTAAATTGGCATTTCTCACCAATTCACAAGCTCCTGGTAGGCGGTGGGTGCTTGTTTAGTGGCGCGCTTACACCAAATTACAGTTGGTACTTGTCCAGTGGCATCTCTACATGTAAATTGCTCGGCGCTGGCGCTGTGCCTTGTCTATCCTGCAGCTGCACGCAAGTTCAGATAAAGTTCAGGGAGCCCACGATAGCACAGCCACTCTTTTTTACATGCAAATGAAAGAAGGGGCGTCATACATAACATGCAAATTACCTTGGAGTTGTTTAAAGAAGAGGAAAAAAAAAAAGAAAAATCCCATCAGGCTGTACTGGTTGCAGGGCAACAGAGACCGGCGTAGAGGCAAGTTGCACGGCGATGTGCACAGCAGGTCTGCACATTATTTGAGCCAGATGGCGTAAGTATGTTTGCTTTGCACTGTTGCTGCTCCTTTCTTGGGTCCCTAAAGTGGATCGCACATATATTCTAATTTACTGCATGAAAATTGTTTGGGAATTTTTTTTTTTTTTTTTTTGTCTTATTTACGATCAACTCACAATATAAAGTAATACTTTCATAGATGCTACTATATGCATTCCAGTGTATCAGTTTAATGTGCATTGTCTGTATGTTCAAGAGCAAAGAGGAGAAAAATACACATTATAAGAACTGAACTGATAACATTGCACTGGTGTCTGTGCAGATTGCATGGTGTGCATTATCAAAATATTGCCTTCTGAATGCGAATGTTTTCGGAACATTTGTGAATTAAAATAAATTCTAACTGGGTAAACGGGTCCTTAAGTCTGAAATACTTGTGTGGTCATTTGTCTGATAAAGAGTTAGGTGTGAGTGTTTGAAAGAGCACGTAGGGAAACTTTCGCAGGAGAAGAAAAGCCATAAAAACACATGTAATTATCTTCTTAAACTTGTCATTTTATTGACTGGACCACAACCGTCTTCTGTGTCTCTTTAGTTGTGCTAACAAAAAGTGAAACCCCAGCACCAGAAAACATGCACAGAGAGAACATTAAAAAAAACTAAAATAATAAATAAAAATACATAAAGACCCACACAACATTCTTGAAGTGAGAGTTGGAGCTACTACACTTCTCTACAGCCCACTGTACAATCAGTTCTCATTAAAGCCCCATTTACACGATAATGTTTTCAATTGAAAATGTGATTTTTGTTGTTGTTGCGTTTTGGGGATCCGTTTACACCACAACAATTCTGAAAGTCACTGGAAGCACAACTGTGAGGGTGTGTATGTGTACGTATGGGTCGGGACACTGTGTTCTGAGTAGAAGCTGCCGAGTTCCTAGAAGACGAAAGCAGTTGCTGAAGTCCTAGAACACTGGAACAGTTCGATAAGATATTCCAACTTTCCAATCCAATCCAACTTTATTTATATAGCACATTTAAAAACAACAGCCGAGGTTGACCAAGGTGCTTTACAGTTGTTGTTTTTTTTTTTAAAGTAAGAAATATTTAATCCGGATGTATGGTACGATGTACACACTTGATGAGTGTGAACGCGGGTCACACCCTGCCAGTGTTTCCACAGTTACCTTAAAAAAGTAATCCAATTATGGATTACTAGTCACTCATTTACAAAATAACTTAGTGACTTTACTGATTACTTATTTTTAAAAGTAACCACTAGATTACAAGTAACTTTTTAGATACTTCCTGCAGCTGCAGACAACACCCTTAACTGTCAACATAAAAATGACAACCGGTTTTGCTAAAGACTGTTAAAAGGGGCAGAGCTTCCTGCCAATAAATGCATGGTTGCATCCAGCATCTAATTCTGAAGCTCATGAATGGACCGGTGGACACAGTATCAAAGTTATATTTACCTTAAAAAGTCCTTGAAACCCTCCTGGGTTTACACTCTTGTATAATTGGCAGCCTCTAAAAAATGATGTGTGGGGATTCACTGCGGAGTTCGATATCTCAGGATGTTTGCAGAGTTTCTGTCCTCCTTGAGGATCTGTCCACTTGAGTGAAGGAAACCCGGAGTCGAGGTGTAGGGGAGGAAAAAGCCAGAAAGAGAGCGGGAGAGATATGACATAATCCAAACTGAGATTGGTTGCTGTGTGATATCTTGTTTCTCAGCTCCACAGACTCAATCAATAGCTGCCAGACATGGAGAAGGAAGCTCTCTCTGCTGCTCTCTCACACATACCTGTCAGCGAGGACACAGTGTTGAAGCTAATGAGAGAAGATTTAACACTTCTTTGTAGCTATTCTGTTTCTGGGCCTGCAGATTGACTCGTCTACCTTTTACTCCACCGAACAGGGCGCACAACATCCAACTTGCTATGTTTTTTTTTTTCTTTTACCACAGCTGTAATCACCTTTCATACCCAGGCTGCAAGAAATTGAAATCACAGTAAGTTTCGTTGATTGTGCTGCAAAATTTTGCCCAAAAAGAGAAAAGCTTGAGCCAAAAGAGAAAAAAAAAGCAGAATCGGATTTTGGCATTATGTGTTTGCTAACTTGTTGCAGAACATGTTTGGCGCAGCACAATTGGAACAATTTTTAGCAAAGGGGAATAAAAGGCATTTTTCTTTGTGGTCGAAATAAAATCAAAATGATTTTGCGGCTCTGAATGGGTGAGCTAATCGAGTGTGCAGGCGGTCGGGAATTGAGAAAGTTTCGATACTGAGATGAGAGTTGTTCGTATCATAACAACAGAAAGTCAGTGTAGTCACCATCTCAAGAATCTGCAGGGAAGCTACCCCCCTCCCCCCCCAAAAAAAAAAATCAATTCCAGGGATGAAAAACATGTATTGTTTTTTAAATAATACATTTCTACATATGGTGTCCACTCGTCTGTATTTGAAAGATGGTGCTTTTACTGGTCGAGTACGTAGAATGGAAAACATCAGCGCTGTGGTAAAGCAGTGGTTTTGGCTTGGCTTCAGGACCCAGCATCACCCCTCAGTGACAAGCTGCAACCCAATCCGACTCAAACACATCAAGTTTTTGAAGCGGTTTCATTGAATTACAATAGAGTGCAGTTTGAACCTGTGGATTAGTATATGTGGATTAGAATAGTGGATTATTAGAGGTCGCCAACTCAATTACCTGCATTTTAATTAAAAACAACGCCTCACTTCGGTAACTTCAGCCTTTTTTCACAGACTCAGCTGTATTCTCAAAAATGAAACAACAAATGATCCTCTACTATGACACTTCACTCTTAATTCCTTCAGCAAACACCTCGCTGCAAACAGAACGTTTTTTGTTCTCCCTTGACCTCAAAACAATACAAACATTTTACCTAATGCCTGTGTTGTGAATAAATAGCGAATGTGAACAAACTGACTTAATAATCTGACTACAGTTAAGGAGTGTGACTTGAAGACATTAGATTTGGGTTATGACCCAATAAAAAACAGGTCAATGACCCTCTTTTAGAATAGAACTTTATTTATATAGCACCTTTCACAGACGTGAGGCACAAGGTACTTTACAGCACTACAAACAGAAAAAAATAAACAGAGATAATATCATATACATACACACACACATATATACATATATATATATAAGAAAAATACACATTGTTATACAAAAAGTAAATTTGAGCAGCTGCAGTCCAAAGGCCTGCCTGAATAAAAATAGGACACTAACCCAGCAGTTGAGAATCACTGCCATGAAAGAGCTTAACACAGGTATGATGGAGTGTATTGAGTTGATTTTACATTCTAAAAACTATATATTATTATTGTGTCACCAGAAAAAAAAAAAAAAAAATCAACAAAATGAGAGTATCGTAAAGGACCCGTATACACGACGTTATCAATGGAAAAAGGACGTTTTTGGTGTCCGTTTCTACAATAATAGTAGTTAGAGCCACCACAAAACGCAACTTCTTGAAAACAGCTCCTAAGGTGTAACTTTTCGAAAACGCTTCGACTCCGTCTTCATAGAAACTGTGGAAACCACAACTTTTCTGATATGTTGCTACTGCACAGCCACACCAAGGCTGTAATAGATAGTTGTTCTGCACATGCTCAGTAGATGGACAATAACAACAGTTTGCCTCCCGAGTGTCATGACTCCCAGTCCATGTTCTCCAGAGACTGTGTAGTTTTATAGTTGACAAGTCACCGTAATGACAATCCAACCTGGTCGTCTGCTCATACAAATGTCTGCGTACTCGTTTGTTAATCTTTAAAGTGTAACGTTCTCTGTGGGCATGAGCGTTTGTGTGTGGTTTCATTAGAATAACTTGTGTCAAGGCGTGCAAACTACACACTTTGAAGCATTTCTGTCGTTTCTGATTAAGGGGACACCATCTTCAAACGTTGCCATGTAAATGTAAACATATTCCCCACACAAAAACACAAAAACAATATGAAACTTTGTAAGACTTTTTTTTTTTAAATAGACAAACTAATCTTGGATGTTATTCCAGTCTATTAGATGACAGTGATAGAACTTCATGTTGTCGACGTACAATAAACTAGAAAACAGTTATTACTATTTTTAAGAGAATCTCTTTTAGAAAATTGTATTGGTTCTAGTTTGTATACAGAATGATTTATAAAAAAGTAGAATAACAACTTTAGGTTGGACCAGAATGGTCAAATTATTTTAATATGGATGCTATTAATGTTTAATTTGTTGTTCGAACTGAGTATAAATGTGGAAGTAGGATCGTGAGTGTGATGGCATGTACGTGGTGCTTCCTGCCTTCACCCACAGTTGGGATTAATAAGAACCTGGGCAAGCTTTTTATGGTTGTTGCCTTCACACAGGAAATTAAACTGCAAAGCAATGAAAGGAAGAGAATGCAGTGTAGTTACAAGTGTAAATTAGTTTTATTATTATATTCAAGCACATCCGACTAACCTCATCCTGCCCTGTTTTAAGTCTCTGGTAAATATACCTTTTGAAATTCACAATATTCTATCTTCATCTAACGTTTTTGAATTTGACCCGTTTGATGTCAATCATGTTGCAACTTTGTTTTATAAAGTGTTTTACAAGTAAAGACATTATTCTCTCGAAAAGCAGAAATATATCAGAAAAGTTCAGTAAGTGTCTTTGTTGGGTACAGAGGTTCAAAGTGAAGCCACACATCCGTTTCCAAAATGATCATCGTAACGTTAGCTGCATATTCCAAGTCAATTAAAGTCAACAGTTTGTAAAGAAAACCAATTAATTTAAAGACCCCCGATGCTCAGCACGTTTCCACCAATTCTGCAGGCTAAACACCTTTTTGACACTCACACGTCTGCAGACAAACAGAGACAGCTGCTATGCAAAGTGTCCAAGTCCACTTCCACACACTGACTGAGAAAGATGCGGGCTTGAACCATGAACCCTGTGATTACTAACCCAGTCCCAGCTGCCTCACTTTGAGCAATCAATTAAAGATCCACAGCAGTGATGTTTTGCAGGATTACACAATTAGCAGCAATTTCCCTTCTGGTATTTGGATTGTAGCAGAAAATACGAAAAGTTAATGACACGACTTTTATGGACCCAGGTGAAGTTTATGATTTGCTCCCTTTTTTTTTTTCTTTTTTTCATTTTGGACAGCTGAGTACAATCAGTGGAGGTAAAAAGGCTCATTGTAAGCCAACAGAAGTCCATGCCAGGCATGTGGCTTCAGCATCACCACAGCACGAGCTTTCAATTGATATTTGACTCAGTGCGTGACCTTCAAAATATTATAAACTGGTATTTTCTACAAGTTGGACATTTTTTTTTTTTTTAGCTAATATGGCTCACAGGAGAGTGACTACAAACAGACTGGTGCTGTAAAAGAAGGCATCCCTGTGCTTGGCATGATAATATAACACTCCCAATAGACTGAAGTCAGTTAGCCACTTTTGCAGTATTTACTGGGAACAGGAAAATATATCGAGCCTGAGGAGATGACTCAGCAGTACTGATTATTATTGCAGAACAACAGGAACTTATTTCCAGGTTTAAACTGATTCTTGAAGCTCTCTAAACTCCACAGAAAAGTTTGTGCGACCGGATCACAAGCTGCTGAAATGGAACGTACAAACCAGGTGATGTGTGATTTCCCGGGCACCAATGTTCAGCGTAGAAACAAACACGAAGGCCTTAGGCCAGGACACATTGAAATGACAAGCTGACAGATGGCCATCGCAATTTGCATGCGCACGGTATAGAATATAGGCACCTGGAGAGAGGAAGCAGCGTGCCGGACGGCGGACCGTGTCGTAGTCCAGGGAATGTTCTGCCAGAGCATGACGACACCAGCAGGGAGACGCGTGCCAGCTTCATTGAAGAAGTAATTAATAGACATTAGTGCTGATGACCCAATTACCTGCAGCTGTGACTGCAACGCCATGCCAGACACGGCGACATGCCAACGTGGACAGATGCGCCACACACCCGGGATGCATCACAGTCGTGGGCGTGGGGCAAAGCGAGGGGGTCATTGTTTGAAATTGCGTCATTCCCCAAAGGTCTCACAATATTTCCATTAGGTTTCCTACCCGGGGATCAGGGGGAGTCTGTCAAAGTGAAGGTAGCTGATATAGATACGAAGAAACCCTTTTTAAAATAGAAGACACACGCCAGACACCTTTCGTCAACTCATTTTACAAGGATAAAACTAAATTGCAGTTGCAAAACAAAAGTAAAACATATTGGATAAGGTGTAAATGAAACAACACTTTTGCAAACAGTCACTCCTTCCTATGAGTTCTCACATTTAGGTGCTTGCTGATTCCAAGTACTGATATTAGTAAACGTGTCAGATCTGATCACTTTTATGAGTATTGGACCCAAATACAATGTATTAGTGTCTGTATAACACGTCAACAATTGTGAGTATTCTACCTGTGAGTCTGGTTCTGGAACTTTCTTTCTATTGAAAGGGAGTTTTCTTCTTTCCACCATCACCTGTACTTACACATGTGGAATTGTTGGGTTTTTATTCTGTAATAGTATCTTGAAATGACAGTATTTTATGGGAGATTGTTGAGGAAAGTTAAAGTGGTTTAACTGAATTACATAAGTGTAAACATGTATTGCACATAGAATCCATCTATTGTATACACGTTTACTGTTTGTTTCTTGTACTTCAAGACGAGTCAGAGATATTTCACACAGAGAATGGCTTTGCTTTCAGAAATAGACTTGCAGGAGACAGGTGCCTTAAAAGTTGTGGTTATTTACAGAAAGTCTAAGATGAAGATGAAACAAGAGCCGTCCCACCGTGTATGGAATGTCAGATGCATATAAAAGAAGAAAAGAACATGTTTGTCAGTCTGTATCATGATCTGACTCGGGTTTATGTCTGTGTGAGAATAAACTCTATTTTGCATCAAGTTCTGCAAATCTCTTGAGTGTCTGTTTGCGAACTATGGTACATCGACAATGTCAGGCCCAGACCACAACTGTCGGGTTTTTTGACACGATAATCCTTCGGGATTATCAGGGCTATATTCACCATTCACCATGGATAAAAGGGTCCTTTTTAAAAAAATATATATTTCTGTGTTATTTGCAAGATTTAACATGCACGTTCACGCAAGCCAGCTACACGATATTCAGCCAAAACAAGTGCCTTCCAAACAACTTAGTGAAACTCGGGCTTCATGATCACGTTTCATGTGAAATGCATAATTTCTGCTTTTCAGAAACGTTTTGCCTTCTCACAGAAACATTTTGAATATATGTCCATTTACACGGAAACAACGGAAACGCTGAATATGATGTGTTAGCGTGCAAGTCCGCGAGCTGCTGCTAATGTTTGTTTGCGTAAGGAAACCACAAATCTAAATCTCTGCAGAAGTTCACTAGAAGGTAAAATGTAGATGCAGTTTTCTTTTCAGAGTAATATCTTGATGATGCATCATACATGGAGGGAAAATAAAAAAAAAACTAAATCTTGTCTTATTATAAGCACTTCCTTGATTTGGCACGTCACACAGAACATAGGCATTTCGTATATATACGACCCACAACTCCACTGTTGTGGTTCACTTTTCATTGCATCAACACCATTTTCAGCCAAAGCACTCTGGAAAAAAAAAAAAGATTTCCGTGAAGACTCTAAAGTTACAATTTCCCAGTGTGAAGTAAAAACCTGAAAAATCAGCAAGTCAGGTGTCAGAATCAACTATGAACATGAGCAAAAACCAAATTCTGGTGGACTAACCCATCAAAGTCAGTGGGTGGGGCTAACACTGATCTAGTCAAAATCCTTTGCTTTGGTCTGAAGAGTTTCATAACATGCCAGCTACGTTTCCGGAGGATCTGCATGAACTTTAAAAGTTTTTTTCTGAGTTGAGCTACTACAATAGCTTGTGTATGAAAACGTCACCAAGTGAAGCACTAGAATCAACATACGCAAGTAGATGGACAATAACCAGCTTTTTCTTTTGCTTCCAGTTCAAATATTTACCGATTTTTTCATCTCCACTTATACGTAACAGAGCACAGTCACAGTATTCAAGCAGTTTTACTGTAAATTAAAAAAAAAAAGAAGAAAAAAGACATCAATTAATATGAAAAGTGTAAGAGTAATACCACAGCTGCTTTTATCACCTCCTTTCACTGACTTGTTGCTGCACCTACACACTCCGAGATGCACATCTATGCACTGTCACTTTGAAGTTTAATAGTTGCATTTACAGTTGTATTCCAACCACATATATCTTCTCCTTCCATCCAATTAGTTTCTCTCAGCAATGTTAAATGCAGCGTCTCTCTGCACAGACTTCACATATGAACTTGGCATGACTTGTTACTCGTATGTGTCGACGAGTGAAAGCATCGACTCTGATCGGGGAGCTAAATGTCATGGTGTCCATTTTCAGTCTGATTATTCCAGCGTTCATTAATTCAGTCCGGTTACACTGCCCATACAGTAGGAGACTTTAAAAAAAAACAACAAAAAAAAACAGCTTGACTGACTTGAATGAAAACTAAAGTCAAGTCAGCTTCAAACAACTGAAGTGGATTTCTTTTGAGGATACGTCCCTTCATGCTTCTGGAGGGAGAAGAGAAAAAAAACAGAGGTTTGGTTTGTTAAACACGAATCAAACACACATCTTCTAGATCTGATTTATCCTCGTGACGGTCCCTGGCGCTGAAGCTCATCCCACATTGGGTGTTAGGCAGCCAAGTCTCTGTGCAGGTCAGCGACACATCAGAGAGAAAAGACACCGAGAGCCAATTCAGAGTCACCTAACCTCACAATGATGTCTCCGGATCGTTTCTGGAGGAAACCAACACAGCTACAAGGGAATGATGCAATCTGTCCAAGTAGATCTTCTTTCTCTGATAACCACGACATGACCATGATACCTGGCCTATATCAAGTACATTTTAAAAGGAGGCAATGTTCTCTCTAAGCTGCGCACTTGTGCAATCGCGCCCTGCTCACACATTCTCAGCACACAAGAAAATCTATGCAGTGCCTCGACTCATTGAGTGACAGGTATCCAGCCAATGATATGATAGGGTTCACTTCCGCTACGCAGCCAGTCATAGCATTGACAGTGCTTGTGTATGTGCCCTGCCCAGTGCCCATACGCGCCGTGACACCGTGCAGGTTAGCTAGCCAACAACAGTGTGGCAGAGATAAGAGACAGTGACGCAAAAGCAAACCCCTTATCATGGCGAAACGAACGGGCAGTGACACATCCACCCACCAAGCCAAAGTAAAAAAAAAAGAAATGCGGTTCTTTTAAGATGGAATGGCTTGTCGGAGTGTGTTGCAACAGGAGAAAAAGTGGTGAAAATGGGTGAGATTTTTTCTTTTTCGACTGAGACAGGTCTGCTCGGCAAAACATGCAGCAAAGTCAAACTATGGCGACCATTAACAGTCAATATGCTGAATTTAAGAACATAATGAAGCAAAAAAGCATAAACAGGGGTCAATCAGCACATTCTCAGATATGGTGGCTGCAGCACTTAGATGTGAGGAGCTAAAGGAGCTCTTACAGCTTGTGGATATTTGTGCTACATTTCAAGCTTCCAGTGCAGATTGGGAAAGAGGATTTATTTTATGAATCATATCAAAACAGCATCCAGAAATCTTTCTATAAGTGACACATTTGGACCAGCTGATGTGCATAAAGTTAAAGCAAGAAGCAGACAGAGCCATCAACCTGGACAAAGTGTACAACTACTGGAGAAATGAGAAAGACAGACGTGAAAAATAAGGTCAACTTTAAATCAGATTTGTGCATATTCTAGTGACATTTATTAAGATTTTATTTGTTTATGGATAATACTTATCAAATGCTGTTACTACTAGAACATCTATGGGTAGTAGAAATGCCAATAAAAACAGTGTAATTAGATATTTTACAGACAAAGAGTTACAGGAATTTACACTGTATCACAAGCTACAGCACAAGTCATTGTGCAAAATGTGAATGTTTTAATGTGAACAAAATGTTATGTCTTGAAGGTGTTTTCGTCTCATTTCTTCCAGAGACCCTCAGCCAAACAACTAGACCCTCAGCCAGGCCAAAGCAGAACTCTTCCCATGGCCAAAATAGGACTCTCACATATAACATACTACACATCTCATGAACAAGATTTTTGTCTTTTTCATGTTAAGCGGGCCAGAGCCAGTAGCTCAGTGGTTGAGTGGTAAACCCTCGAAAATACTATAAGTAAACTAATGGAAATTGCTGCTGTAATTTGATTCTTTTGATAAGTCATGTAACTTGCTATATTCCCAGGTGTTGAACAGGTGTGATACTGGTGTGTGGCCACGGTGTGCACAACTGATGCTGCTCACAGTGATCCTCAGTGTGCTCAGGGAGCTACAGGGAACATTGAAAGGAGGTATTACAGACCAGCTTTAGGTAAATATGTTCTATACATCAGATGATCGTCATATCCCAAAGATTGAGAAATTACAGTCACTATTAACCAAAGAGCCATGACTTGGAATGGAGGAATGAAGCCAAAGTTTCTTAAAACTTACACAGAGAGTTGAGCAAACAATGCTAACCACTACAGCACCGCGTAAAACTTAAAGCAAAACGTAAAACTAAAAAGCAAACCCCTGTGTTATTGTAAAGAGCTCACCAATAACAGTAAATTATTATTTACTGTTATTGCTGTTTACTGTTATTTACTGTTATTGCATTATTTAGCTAATTTAGGCCCAGTTTACAACACATTTCTGGTGTAAATGCTTCCTTTTTTGCATTTTTGTTTAAGAAAACAATGTATCTAGCATGTCGGGCCACACGTCTGTGCTCTTGGTTGTTTTTGTAATGAAACCACACACACACACAAAACATTTACTATAACCGTGGTGAACATGTGTCGTAGCAGCCTGTTTAAAAGTTGTGTTTTCGAAAATGTTTCACCTTGTCAAAAGTTGCTTTATTTGTCAGTTTCGCTACACATTTTAACACATAGTGAACCGATATAGCTTTTCCCTCTCACACGACATTTTAAAATGAAATAGAATATTCACAAGTTAAAATATAATAATTATAAAATGTAAAAAAATAGAAAATTGTGGACATAAGAGAGAGGTTGAAAATGCAGTTCTCAGTGCAGCCCATTTCAAAAAGTCTTTTCAGTGGCTTCGAGTGCCGTTGTCATGTAAACGGAGACCAAAAACCTTACAAAAGTTTTCTGTTTCAATGTGAAAACATTTTGAAAAACAGTCAAAAGGCTTTCAGGAGGAAACAACTAAAATTTGGTTCTCTTCAGTGCAGTTTAGATTTGCACTGAAAGTGGCAGAAAAATAATTTCTTTTAAAATGCGCTGAGAAGATGTTAAGTTTTTCTGCCACATTCTTTTAAAGCATTTCTGTTTGCTAGGCTAAATATACCACCCCTATGTTATGGTGGTATCTTCTTCATCTGAAAATATTTCACAAAGTGTAATAATGCATCCAAACAGCAGCACAAATCCCTCTGTTGTGAAAACTTCCAACATTCTGTGAATTTTGAGTAATAAAGAAACATATTACAGTAACCCCACAACTTGACAGCCTACTGGAAACAGCTTACTGTTATTGAATTAGTAATGCTGTACTACTGTATCTCTTTGTGCTGTTCATAGAGCTGACCGAACCCTCATGTATGTTACTATTTCACTACCCTCCTGCTTACTGAGGTACCTCATTGAATCCAAAGCCAGATGTCACCAACATCAGGATTAACTTGTGTCCACAGTAACTGATGCAATTGAAGCTAACATCCAGGTTATAGAGCATCTTTCTCCCAATTACCGATGTAACTTTGGCTGATAAAAAAGCATTGACGATTAAAGTCACCCACATAGTAACGACAGCTAAGCCAAAGTGTGACAGCAACACTACGTGATGGCTGTATGTTCGGGGCGGAGGTGAAAGAATGCAGTGAGACAGAAAGATATACTCATGCATTAGTCATATATAACATTTAATCAGAGTGTGTCACCCATGTGTTACACCATAATAGTATCCGAAACACACAGCGATATTGAATAACAGTCAGATATTGAAGGTTGAAGGTATCATAGAAAAAAAATGGCAGAAGCACTCCAATCGGAAACATTTTTAAAGCCAGCAAATCAAACTGAACCCGGGCGTGCGTGTCATAAGAGGGTTAAGTAAAAAGTTAAAAAAGCTTTTTAAGGCCTAATGTACAGACCCGCTGTTTGGTCCATTTGCTCCAAAGACCCCGTGAAGTAGTTTGAATAAAGTATGAATGCAGCTTTCATCCAACTTAAACCAAATATTGAGTTGAACAGTATCAGGGCCGCAACAATGAAGAAAAACGCCTTTCTGTAGGATGTCGGGAAGAAAAAGAAAAAAGAAAAGGATATAAAAGAAGCAGGACTAAAGCGGGATGTGTTTACTTATTATTTCCCTGTTTTGGTCGGAACTACAGCAGCCATAGTACACGTGTAAACACAGTCTGAATGAATAGTGTGGCAGCAGATTACATGGTCCCTCGCCTTGAGTACAGATCACTCTTTTTTTTTTGTCTATTTCATATTTTCAAAGACAGTTTGTGGTCATTTACTGCAAAAACTGCTGGTTTCTTCCACCCCCTGCTTTCTCTCCCTTCGTGTCAACTTGTTATTACTGTTGCTTTCCTTTAAAACA